>JAMKCH010030013.1:0-43865 GCA_023653785.1 Ophioderma brevispina
AGACCCTGCTTTTTATTATTATTGGTATTGTTGCTTGGTGTTAATGCCTGAATTGGAGAAGAAGGCACTTATAAACTGTGTCCTGTAGCTGTTGACATTATTAGACACAAAACTGTAAACGCATGGCTGATGAGTAATGGCATTATGAGATTGAACCCTGGTTTTATCAGATGTAATTTGTTTGCTCTCCATTTTCACATTGGTATTTTGCTTGCCTGAGTGGAGAAGAAGGCACTTATAAACTGTGTCCCTGTATATGTTACATGATACACCAAAGTCATATTCATAGCTGATGAGTGATATCATTATTGAATATCAATCCTGCTTAAAGAAAAGAAGAAAGAGTATTTTTCTTTTCAGATTGGTATTTGCCATCCTGCCTTTCCCAGAAGCTTTTCTTGCATCATTTCAAATTTCTGTAAGGGGAAAAGAAAAACTGAATTTATTACTTGATACTACAATTCAACCTCTATTATTCTTAACTGCATTGGTGGCTTGTTTGTTACCACACGATTGCCTGGCAATTTGCTTTGAAGTGCCCTCCAAAACACTTCTTTGATCTTGTTTTTGCATTGAACTAACTTTTTCCCCCGGCTTGAAAAGCATAGGGGGATGTTGCGATAGCTTGCATGCCAGTTTTTCACATTCCTTTGAAAAGTTTTTAATCCAATTATATCAACTTGGGGTTAAGGTGCAGTATGGTGCCTACATATGCACATGATTGCTAAAGGTCCAGACCAAGGTGCAACGGTCATCCAAGGTCATGTTAACTTGTGTATCGTGTTCAAGTTTGGTTAGATTTTTGTTTTTCACATCTCCTTTGAAAAGTTTAAGACCGATTTACCACCATTGATCATGTGTTGAGGAGTCCAAGTGGTGAAAATGTTGGATCCAAAACATGATAATGATAAAAATTGGATGAGTTTTACGCCCAATATTAATTGGTCCTCTCTATGATTTTTAAAAGGATTGGGCGAGACGCTCGAACCAATTAATTTGGGCTTCATTGATCCAATTTTATATCCGACTTGGGGGTTACGTGCAATCGGGTTCGTTCATGTTGTGGATAAATGTTTTCAAAGGTCATGGAAACAAGTTAAAGGTCCATCTGAGGACCATCTTCTAGACTGCCATCTTTGCCAGGGGGGTGATAACAGTTTACTTCATTATTTTTTGAAATTGTGGTTTATGTACCTAGTCCAACTAAAAGTGAATATTTGCCAATTTTAAAAACCTATTTTGCAAATTGTTTTTTAATGATTTGAATAATTTAAAAAGGAAAAGGGTTGTCTAAAGCAATTCTTTGCTTTTTTATGCTTTATGGGTGCCACATCCAGGAATATTAACATGATGTATACATACAGTGGTCCAATCAGAAACGGACACCTCATTAACATATTTAATTTCCATGATTGGCTAATGCAACTCTCATGAGATAAAAATATCCGATGCATGGGGCCACGTTGGTAACATTTCTATTGAACCCCCCTCTGTAACTTGGTTAACACACTGGGCACTACCACCAAGTGATAACAATCTGATTGGCTCACTACAGGACACAACATGAGATAGTACTCTAAGTAACCTCTCAAAATATTTCTTCTATATATCCTGTGGTAAACCATACCACCATTATACAGTACCACTGATTTGCTCATACATGAAAATTACCTTCTAAGTAAGGAATTAAAATAGTGCTTAGATGCCACAGATAGGCAGGTAGTGACCCAAGGGTTAGAATTCAAAATGTCCTGGCTATTTCTTCCTTTAATTCCATCTTATTTTAGTAAACACTTCCCTATGACACCCTCACCTCCCTTTTCAGTAGTCACAAGAGTTTTCCGCGAATAGGTCCATGACAGAATAAGGCGACCAATTGCGCTCTGACTTGTTGGTGGTGCAGACATATGCGGCCGGAATAATATTTTGTGATCATTTAAAGCTTATTGAAACAGAAACAGTTCGGAAACTCGACTCAAATAGGGCAAGTTTTGAACATTTTAAATCATATTTTGTTGGAACATGCCCCGCCAATATTACACATTCAAACCCAATCACAGTCCGCGCCGCGCTGATTGACAACTTTGACATACGCTGCAACTTGATCGGCTATTCTGTCCCCGAACTATAATCAGCCTCTAACCCTCACTCTATTCAGAGAAATTACGTGTGGGCGGGCCTCACTGTTATTAGCCAATCTACCAATACACTAACAGGTACTAAAGCTGGCCTGGCACATTTCACAAAATATAAAATTTCTTCAATTTGCTCTCAATGATAGTCTAGGCCCCATTGGAAAGAACCCAGATATAGATTTTACCCCTAAAAAATAACCATACCCCCAACAGAATAAAGGACACTTGATATGATGATAAAGGCACCCATTAATTTGTAAGGCAACTTTTAAGTTTTCCATAACTGTATCAACAACTGTGTATATTAATAAATATTTTTGACTCGTACTCACTGATATTAAAACCACAAAGGTTAATAGACTGGTCAAACCGTGTGCTACGTGAGAAACATGCATCCGGAGTGTGTGTTCCTTGTGTTAAACGCCATTTTCGTCGTCTTGCTGAATTTAGCGTCGCCGTGCGACGCTAAATTATAAAATCGTTCTGTTTTACCTATAAGGAAACTGATTTGGTCCTTATCATTTCGGGTGAGGGCTTTTGTATATAAAAGCTTTACACCATGCAAAAAATATCGATTTTGAAAAATCTGAGGGCGCACTATTTTCAAATGTGCCATGCTTTTAATATACATAAGTTCAAGTGATGAAAACTTTAACATGCTTAATACTTTGTCAACCAATAACCCACACCAAGTGTCATGGAGAATCATCCCCATTGCCTTCTACATGTTTTTAACATTTTGTTACAAGCCAATCAAAACCGTTTCAAATCAAGGTAACAAATATGCATATTTTTCTGATGACAGATGAAGTGTTCCACATTTGTTAGTAATACCATCTTTTCAGGGTAAACATTTATGAATCATGGCTGTCACTGGATAAGAATACTGTCAAAATGTCACCCGCTTATAGAACAGTTTGTGTTGAAAGTGTCGCAAAAATCACAATACTAAGCTCTGTGGTCCGTCCATCCAACAGTAACTGTGGACAATTGAAATCTAAGTGTTCTTCAGCTATAGCTGCGCACACAAAAAAATCATGACTTCACAAATAGATGGCCTCCCCTTGCAAAAAGAAAATCACAGCATTTCAACTGAAAATGTATCCAGAAAGGTTTGTACTCCCGGAGGCTGGGGATACAAGGGGGCCTCTGAATTTCCAAGATTACCTAATCAGGGGTGTCTTTTTCCAGAAATCCAATGTTCCTCCTAATGCCACATTCTATCCCAGTTCTTCCCCCAAAATTTAACTTTGAATTCCAATCACCTAAGCCGTCATTTTCTTCAATCAACTGACCATATAAGACAAATTTATTTCCCCCACCTCAGGACAAATAATGGACGAATAGACAATCCTGGGTTATCTATACCACAGAGATGTAACAGAGGAGCAGTCCCATTTCCTGGAAAATCCAAAATGTGAAGCACGTGAAGGCCAATTTTTAGCGTTTGCATCTGGTGAAGCTCTGGGGAACTATTTTTCTTACGTGATTTGGGGGTATAAGACCCCTTCTACAAAATAAATTGTACTTAAAACTTGGTGGTTTTGGATGCAGTATTACCTTTATCATGGACACTTTTGAATCTCAGAAATTGAAAACAAAAATTAAATTGACTTTTTTTTTTTTTTTACATTTCTGGCCAAATTTTGTTTAGTTATGGCGCCCAAATCCTGAATTTTTTTTTAAAAGTTCATTTCTGATACCATTGTCCAGTGTCCTCAGAAGTGAACACCACTTAGGTTTATGCAAATCTGTACTGACTCCAATTATATTCCCTTTTTCAAAAATATTTTTTGTTACTTTTAAAACAAGAAAACAAAAGTAACTAATATGGTTGGATGGAAGGCTGACTCCGAGATTTTTTAAATATAATTTGTTTGTCGTATTAGAAAAATCATCTGGAACTAAAGATAGCCCAAACTTCAATGCTTATAAATTCAAAGTAGAGATGAATCAGAGTTTTCGTTTCAATGCAGTAAACATTATGCACAATTACAACAATTGCCACAGGATACTGTGTATACAAACTTTTTTCCGGATCCAGAAGGTTTTATAGCCAAATTGGTGATTTTCTATATAAAGGACTTCGATTTGACCATAGTGTTCATTTTCACACAGTGATAGTATATAGACACGTAGATGTAGATGCAAAAAAAACCATTTTTTGAAAAATGAGTGCCACCCTCTGGAAATTTCCGAGTCAGCCTTTAATTGGTCAAAAAAAAACAATACACAACTGGTATTTTTTTTTTGAATTCCCAAATAGGGGCTCCTTGATAACATGTTTAGCAATAGCAGTTTGCTACACAATTTTCTTGGCCATTTGCGATGCAATTTTAAGATTGTGTGCATTTTTCCCTATACATTTGGGTTGGTATGTTGCTCTATCAACATGATTAAAGCAGAGGCTGTTGCAAAAATTGCTTAACAATAAAAATCCTTAGCGCGAGCCCTGTTCCATATAAAGATAGCAAAGTTGAAAGCAAACACAAAACCTCACCGTCACTATCCCTCAAAACATCGGGGCTAATCTCTGTCCTCAATCCCTGGGAATCGCTCGCACTCCTCTGTTTCTTCTTACACCATTGGGCACCTGAAGTCTTTTGGTATCTGAACTTCAATGACAGCGACTGTTTGGTGGTTCCCTTGGATTGGTGGCCTCGATAGAGTGATTACCGATGTAAACGTTCATTGTCATTTGCATCATGTTTGACTGCACCATTTGTATCCACTCTGGAATTTTGGAGTGATGGTCCGTTTTGTTACACTGTGGATGTTGTTGCTTGGCATAGTTGAAACTCTCTCTTGTCAGATCATTTTGAATTACCAGTAAGTTCTGTTTTTTGATGGTTTTAGGAAAAACTCATCTGGTACCCCTAAATGTCATACATCTAGTAATGTTCTTTACTGATTTTGTGAGGGGGGCAATGGGGATATCAGGAGAATTCTGCCCCTACCAAGTGGGCCTGTGTATGTTCTTGTTGTCCCTGATCTGGGGCTATCAGATCCAGAGTCACTTGAGGTTGGTGGCGAAGCTCGATACTTACCAGGCAAACGTAGGCCATTCGCAATTGATTCAGTTGTAGGGCTACCCTCGCTTTTCCTGTATTCCTGATGCACTGACTATTGTCCATCAAATGGAATCGGACGGTTTTCGGCGGTTTAAAATTTGTAGTTCGTTTTTGATTCAGTCCACTTTGACTGTTATTGAGAGTGAACTTCCACTGGACCTGAAACTGTTTCAGGACTGCAGGAATGAAAGGAGCATTACGGCGCTTTGTTTGCGTTGGCCCACTTCCTCTTTCTTTGAGTCATTAGGGAATGTATTTGGACTCAACAGGTGCATTCTGGGTTTGCACGGGTAATATCAGGGCATTGCACTGGTGCATTCCTGGGATAGTGACGGGGCAATCTGGAGTTCCATGAGCACGTTGTAAGACTAAAGCTAGGGCCTGGCATGCCGACTCCAATAGAGGGATTCTCCTGCCGCGATATGACTGGTGTACTGTAGTGCTAGTCTGAAATCCACTTCTGTCATATTGGTAGGATGCACTTCTTTCATAATTGGTTGGATAACCATCACTGTCTGTTGTAAGTGAAATCAACAAAGAGAAAGTAAATATCAGAAATATATGGAACTCACCTATGATACTGGGATAAAAACGGGGGTGTGGACCTGACAATGCAGAATTCTGCCCTCTTTTGTGTATAATGCTCGTTATGTGAAAGGCATGTTAGAAAGTATGTCATGTTTTCTTTTTTTAAATGCCTACCCAAAAGTGATCAGAAATAGATTATGCAGGGCAGTAAAAGGTTTATGAAGGCTCTCAACCAATTCACAAACGGGAAATCTCCTCAGTATGATGTGTGAATAGAACACATCAAGTCCAAATTAACTCTGGGGAGAGGGGGAATGCGTCTAGGGTTAACTTAATAGTTCTTATGTAAAATAAAATCCAAAAATTTAGTACTTGATTTCTTCCAGTGGAATGGTCTCATAGTACAGTGACTTCAATCAGGATTTCCAGCAAGGGGGGAGAAAGGCATATAATCCGACCCCAGTAGCATAAAAATAAATGATTCCCACAATAGTGGCATCCGTGGTTACTAATTCATGGTCCAATTTTTCAGATTTTGTTTTCCCCACTCATGTAGAAGGCACATGTTCAACAAAAAGAATCTTTTAGTAAATGGTCGAGCTGTGGGTATAGAAGAAAATGTTTGTACCGACAAATTGGTCATAAGACGGTGACAGACGATGTGTAGGAGCTAGTGTGGGCAATTTGTTCAAAAAATCAAAGAAACAACACAAAAATTATTGGCTTTAAAGGAGGAATTTTCCAATTTAAGTCTATATAAATTTTCATCTTAATGGAATTGCTCACACGGAACAACCTCGTTCGTTTTGTGACGATATTTTCAACCCGTTTTCGAAGTGAAGCATGGAAAACGTGATTCTGTAATCCCCATAGAGTATTGTGTAAACTAAATTGCGTAAACCAAAATGACTAAGGTTTGCTCATAACATCCAAACCAAACATCATTTAGCCTAAGATTTCACATGGTGCCTTGAGAAAAATATAGCTCTTCAATACCAAATTTTGTGGTCACTTCTGGTAAATCTGGGGTCCCTGGGAGGTTGCTATTAGCAATCAGACCATGTACCTTTAAATGTCATTGGAGTAAATGAGAACTCTCCTGATACTAATCTAAATTTCTTTGGGGTACAGTGTGGGGCACAAGTTACCGTCGAGTTCATGTCTTACCTAAAAAATTTGGATTATATCTTTGAACCACTGGCCCAAGTATTTTATGTATGTATGCCCAATCTTACGTGCAAGATTTTGTGCATCTGTCTGCAAATGAACAGAATTTACAATTACCAAAGCAGCATGAGGCATTATGATAAACCATGTTATTTATACAAAAAAATGGACCCTCAGAATCGGCTGAAAATTTGGGAGATTAGCTATTCTGAGGATATCGGTTGTTTGTTGAACCATACAAACAAAAGGTGGATTTTGAAAATCACTCGTCTGCCTTGTTTCAACAACACCTGCCACTTGCAGTTGAAAGCTAATGTGCCAAAACATGTCATTAGTCTCATTACCATACAAGCTATAATGATGGTCCATGCTATAGATCTAAACCCCACAACACCCACACACACCAACACCCCCGCATTTTTATTGTTGAAATAAAGTATGCAAATGCCCAATTAACTACTTTTTGCCTGCAAAATCTAATCAGGCAAGAATTGCTTGCCCTTTTACTCTAAGTTTTTTAAGCATTCAGGTCCAACTTGATCTACGATAATAGTTAATTCAAAAAGTTTAATGAAAATGACACACACAACACACACACTTACTTAACCAAAATGGCAACACATACGTACATACCTACAGAAAGAGTGATGTTAAAGGGTTGTTGTTGTAATCAGAGATTTTGAGGCACCCAAAATCGTGGCAAAATAGTCATTCATCTAGATTAGACACTCAATAGATTTTCTTACATGTATTCGATCACGAAATGTCTTTAAAAAAGAGTGAAAAAAGGCGATTTTGATTGCTTAAATTTCAATTTTTTATTTTTTGATGAATTTTGTATTTGCTCCTATACAAATTAGAAATTCACAATTTTTTGTACCACACCAGACACCACAAACCTAGGCTCAAGCTTAATCCTTTAGCATGGGGATCCAATTTTTTATGGAAAGCCTTACATAAAGGCACAATCAGTACTTACAATTTTTTTTAAGGGACACCCATAGTGAAATCTACGTGCCACTTTAAGGTTATTATCGTGGAACCGTTCAGGCGGACAAAAATCACTTTTATATGAGTACATGCAGAAGAAACAGATTGATTGCAATGACTTACTGTGTGTCTTTTTCCCTTCATTGCGGAGTCATATGTACTTGAGGCCAGGGACTGCCTCTGGCTGGGGCTTCTCCATTAGGTTATCCAGTGCCTCCTGCGGGCACGTTCTGTCATTCTTCGCAACTGATTTGTTGTTCTAGGACTTGCATTCCAGAGCCTCCTTTCTTTGATGCCGACAATGGGAATAAATCAAGGTGAACATTCACCAAAAAATCATGCATGCATGTTCATGAAATTCCTTAAGGTGTTGTTGCGATTTGTGTCTATCGTGTTCTCTATTAGATATGGGAGCCTGATTACTTGTACACCCTGACACATCAAGCACGGTGGGAAACAAACTTGCGGTCTTTGATGCTAGAGAGGGGATAAGCACAGTGCAATCCCTATCAATACTGTGCTACTATGATGGTTAAACCATTAATACAGTAGTTTTTTTATCTTATCTTGAGAAGAAATGCATTTGAGAGCTGATGAAATTCAGGCCGACCAATGAGGAAAAATATGGCCTTCATATGATATCAAATTGATTACTACTTCCAGGTAAATCAGGGGGTCCCAAAGACGATAGGAACAAATCACTTAAAGCAAGACGGGCTGAAAGATTACACGAATACAACCGGATTTGATAAAAGAGGCGTTTGAAAATTTACTACAAATGCTTACTCTTCTCCACCTAGGTATTGATTCAGTGGTTCAGACTCAGCACTCCCCAGGGGAGAAAGAAAACCAACTGTCACCCCTATGGGCAGTCAGTGTTTTCACCATACCTTTCAAAAGTAACTCCAATACACATTGCACAGATAGACTCTCTTGTGGCCATGGGACCAATGGTGTCACATCTTCGAGGGGTTCCACATTTGTATCTTCATTCCAAAAGGAAACCATGGGAGAGAATAGTCTGCTTTGATTCAATAAGCCTGCAATATCTATGAGCCAACATAAGCTTCTCACGAGTTGCGAATTCTATTTTCATTTAAATGCCAATGTGACGATGATTGATACAATTAAATCCAGAATTGGAGTATCTCAATGAAATCTAATGAAGTGGGCATCTTGGATTGGACATGACACACTTGCATTCCGTGTTAAACCAATTAACTATAGGAACCACACTTTTTTGATCACTCTTTCAAAAAAATTGAAATGTCCTTGTGCATAGAAACTCCTTCCTTACCTTGGAGTTCGTCCTTATGATTGACTCTTAGCCTCAATTCTTGAGTAATTTTGCTCAATTTCCCATGAGCTCATCCAGTTGTTTTATTGAGGGAGTATTCCTCCTTCTTTATGTGCGTTACGTTTGTGTTTATTCCCTTCAAGCTGTCGCAAAATGGATCTTGTTTGACCTATAGCAAGAATATCAAAATAGAGTAGTACTTTAAAGTGGGATGCCCCGATTTAAGTCTAGAAATTTTTCACTAGTGGAATAAATGGCCTCACCCCAAAACCCCATCTGTAAAGTCTGTGTTCAACCGTTTTGAAGTGAGAGCAAAACTGTGATTTTGTTAATCCCAATAGAGTACTGTGTAAAATGAAATATGGTCGACCAAAATGCGGCATATTTTCACTCACAACATCCAAACCAAAATATTCCCTTGGCACCAAGATTTCACAGGGTAAATGAGGGAAAAACTTAGTAGCTTTCTTCTGATACCCAAGTTTGACACTTTCGTAAATTGATGACGAGCCTATTAGCGATTGGCATCCATGGACGTTAATGGACAAGTTAGTACTTTAAGACAGTGAGTGTCTTGCTGTAAACAAGGCAGTTTCTTAACCACATTTGCATATCACGATCAAGAATGCCCCCTCCAAACTTAACCAAAAATAACCGGGACAAAACGACACATTACATACACATACAGAATAGTGAATGTGAAAAAAAAATGAGAGAAATTGCTCATCCACAAATACTGCCAGATGCAACAAACTTAAGTGCTGTACAGGTAAAATCTGATAGTATTTCAGCCATGGATTTCCCCAAGTCAACCCAACCAACCAAATTACCAACTCTTTACCAACCTGCGCTGGATTGCGTCTTTTCTTGCGGATGGGGAGATCTCTAATGCGCTGTTCTTCCTCCTCACTGGACTTGTTACAATTTTTGTCTCCAGCTTCTCTTTCTTCGCTGCAAACGGTGGGAATCACTTGGGACCAAGTGGGAAATTGCTGTCATGGAAGGAAAATAAAAATATATTTCTGCTTTCAGTAAACTCGTCAGTATAAATCATGTTTCATATGTGATTCAGCAATGTGTTTAAGCTTTCACTCCCTTCAGTAGCCACCATTTGCTGCATAACCTTTACTGATATCTTTTGTAAAAATGTACTTTTAGAAAAACAGCTTTGAAATAATGTGATTTACAGCCCAAAGAGAAAAGAGTTCATCTCAACTTCCTGTAGCTCAAAAATACGGAAGCCGCGTGCATTTTTTTAGTCAAAAAAGCTATGTACTATTGCAGAAGTTTTTACTGAGCATTTTCTTGACCAGAAATTGCAGTAAAATATGATTGTATACGATGCAATGGGAAGCTGAGACATACCTTTTTTTTTCTTGCTGTAACCTATGACTTTAAAGAGGGATGGCCCGATCTTGATAGAATGGATTCACCCCAAAAACACCATCTACAATGTGCGCGCTGATATTATAACCCCATTTGACAGTGAGAGCTAAAAATGTGATTTTGTAATCCCCATGAGTAGGCCTAATGTGTAAAATTAAGATTGGTTGACCAAACAAAAGGGGCATATTTTGGCTCATAACATCCAAACCAAAAATCCCTTAGCCCTAAGAATTCACAAGGTAAAGGGAGGAAAAATAGTAGCTTGCTTCTGATACCAAAATCTGTGGGTCCCTTGGGACACGAGGCTCATTAGCGATCGGGACCATGGACCGTTAAAATATTTTGTTGATTAAAACATGGTTAAAATAACGAAAATACACCAATAATTTGGTACTGTCAGCTAAATGACTCATCATATTAGTGTTGCCCATCATATTAGTTTGCCCAAAACATATTGTGACTTCACTTTACGTATTAGCTAATTTAAATGTTTTTGACTCTTTTGAGTAGATCACTGCAAGTATGTTTCAGTGGCGTGAACAGGCGGGGGGGGGGGGGGGCTGACGACTTTGGCCGAGAAAGTTGGCAAAAAATCATTGCCTAAATCAGCCGTTTTTTTAGCCCTCTGACCGGGCAAAAAATTTGCCTTTTGACCCCTGAGAGGGAAATTTCCCAAGAATGGGAATTTGCCCCCTCAGAGTGGACAGGCCCGATACGCCACTGCGATAGTATGTTATAATTATTTTGTTACTTGTGGAGGTACGATATTGCAGGGTTGTAACTTGCCAGTCAGAAGTATCCAGCCACTCAGTCTAAATGATGGGCACTCAAAAGCATTCGTCCTTCACCCGCCAACAGACGAATGCAATCGGACCTTTGTCCTCAAACATCTGTAAAATGCACTGATTGCATCCTTGATTGCGTAATTTGTTGTAATCAATTCTTGTAAAAAATTTACTGTATCAAATATTGGTAGTGACAACACGGATGTTGGTGAATTTATAATAGTCGCATGAAACAACTGATCTGCCAGGTTTAAATCAAATGATGAATATGCCACTCAAGTGATGGACTGACAAAATACAAAATTGTCAGTTTGTACCATTCCCACGGTCCATAGGGCCAGGCTAACAACAGTTTTTGTGCTTTCATGCTTTGCATCTGGGTCGTTAAGTACAGAAACCCATATCCATTAACAATTTGTCTTAAATAACAGTGCAAACTGATAAATTGCTATTTTTTAGTGTTTTTACTTATTTTTAGTGAGTTTCTACACAGCCTGTAACCAGGGGAGGGACATTGGGGTGGATTTCCCCCAAATTTCAAACCCCCAAACCCCTAAAGAACAGATAAAGGCAAAAAGAGGCAAAAATCAGGGAAAAAGTTAACTTTTGCCAAATTCACCCATTCCTTTTGCAATTTGGGGAAATGTCCCTTTTGAAAAAAATTTGCCCCTCCCTAAAAGAAAATCCTGGTTACAGGATGGGGTTTGCCATTTGTGATATTTGTTGTTCCTTTAGACAATGCCGCTTTAATTACAGCATCATTTGCAATTCAAATTAGTAACAGCTGTTGTCATGACAATACATAGACAAAATGTAAATAAGCCTTGTTATAAAACTATCTTGGAAAGGAACCAAAAAGTGATTTGAATTAACCACATTATTTCAAATGGTTTAAAGGGTTGCTAGGTGATCTTTGATCAGCTATCATATTTTATGTAATGAAAGCCCCCCCCCCATATAAATGCCCCTTAATTTTGTTGACCAAAAACATTGCTTAAAATTTTTTTAAATCAAGCCATACATGCAAGTATACACTGCTAAATTACAATGTGACTGCATTTGGGTGGGCAATTTATATTTTCACAAAACAATGAACAAATGCACCCTGTTTTTTTTGACTATAGAAAATTTTGAAAAAGCACCCTATATGCTATTAAAGTGGTTAAAATTCAACACAATCATTCCAAATCCGTGTGTGTTTTGTGGGCGACCCCTGCTCGGGCGGGCGGGTGGTCGGGTGTTGCGTCCACTTTAATACATGGCCCTAGAGTAAATTCTGCCATCTACGAAATCAACCACAATTGACTTTCCAGACGTAAAACGTTTCTTACGGGTAATTGGTCATGCCAGCTTGGCGCGATGTAGCTTGTCTATTCTGCCGAATTCCCAAAGGAAAGTTACCAGAACATTGTCAGTCATGCCTGTTAACATTTTTTTTTAAATTTGACAGCTTACTTGAAACCAAACAGAGTATTGGAATTAGTGGAGCGGTTTGGACTGCAATATTGTCGACAACCCCTCCCCTCGGTACAACAAATGAAACCACTTCTATTCGAAAGATAGTAATAAATAATTTTAAAAATGATGATTGTGGTCAAAACTTTGGTGGCAAGGGTGCTTTTTGGTCAAAAAATCACGTTTTTGAGCTAAAAACTTAAGAAAATCAAGATTTATTAATTTCTTATAAAAACAAATTTTAATCATGAGCAATACGACAATCGCTGACCATTTATATAATAGATTTCTGTTTTATACACTGTATAAAGGGTCTAGAATTTTAGCCCCAAAATCACCTTTTTTCCTAAAACTTCAAACATCCTTTTTACCACATGTCATCACAACGAGTCTTACCTGACCCCTTTATGCAATGTATAAACCTATATCAAGAACAAAAAGGATACCATAAAAATAAGATTGTAATATTTTTACTTTCTATATCTCTTATATTATCCTCAATAACGGTGGTTTGTGTTTTGTTGTACCGAGGGAGGGGTAACTCAAAAACTAGAGCCTTTTACAGCTTGGCCACTCCGTTAAATTCTTTAGCTTACCTCTGGTGCCTCCTTCACCCTCTGTGTTCCCATTATGAGTTGCTGGTTTTCCTTCATAGCTTCTTGTATCAGCCTATTCTGTGTAGCTCAGCTAACTGATCGTCTCTGCTCTGTGACTGCAAGCTGTTTCCACGTTTGGCATATGGGAGCTTAAAATATTACACGAATGAAAGATCCGCAAAGTGAATTAAAATAAAGTCGCACTAGCACCTTTTCAGAAAATATCAATTTCTTCAATTTGCTCGCCAAATGATATAGTAGCAGAAGTGAAAGTAATTGTAGCCTTTTGGGTTAAAAGGACCAAATTTGGCACAGAGGTGGCTATTGATATGCTAAACACATCTGGTCTAGGGGCCAAATTAATTTCCTTCAATATGGCCTCCTTTCAAAATGGCCGCCACCCTATAAAAACATTTTGTATTATTATTGGTATTTCTTAAAGCATTCTCGTGGCCCAAATACAAAGTACAGCCAGTTTACAATAAAGAAATTGCACAGCATTTTATACAAATATTATCAACATATAAAAAGCACATATAAAATGTAAGTACATAAAACAAGAATTAACATTTGTAAGAGCTGTATAAATAGCCATAATACTATACCAACCCAACATACTAACAATTTAAAAAAAAAATGAAACATCCAAAAGTGAAACATAAAATTAACATACAGCCCATAGATTGCATGCCCTGTGGTATACCAGAACAAAGATTTAATTTTTTATTAGCCATACAAAAAAAATATAATATTATTAATCAAGATGTGGGATTTAAAAAAATTAATACTTATTCAAAAGGTCGATAAAATAAGGAATGGGGCCTGCACTGAAAACGCTTTGTCCCTAACTGGAATCTGTGAGATTTGGTGAATATTGCGCAAAAGGCGACCATGACTCTCTAACCTTGTAGGAGGAATGAGACCTTTAGTGCCTATCATTCTTAGGTAGCCCTTCGGCAAACCTACGACAATGCTCCACTCTCCTATCAATGAGAGAGTCAGTTGCAATCAGCAAAGCGGTTCCATATGAAATATAGTCACTACCCATGATAATACGGCACGCTTCTTTTTTTGAATTGATTCAGATCATTGCTTTCTTTCAATACTTGAGTGCCACACAGTATCGGCATACTCAATCGGTCTTATGTTATGCCACCATATACATACAGCCCATAGCTCATCTTTATCAAAACCAAATTTTTTAAGGGATCTCAGCATAAAAAACAGAGTTTATTGGCCTTTTTGAACTAATGTTGTTAACTTGAATCCCACTTCAATCGCATTGCATGCGTATAACCCCAGCACTTTTGCGGCTGTGACATATGTCAGTGGCTCACTTCCGATTCTTAAGTCTGACAATTGTGGCCAAATTTTGCAAAACATACTTGGAAGGGCCTGACATTTGGTGGGATTTAATTTGAGCTTATCACCTCTGACCACTTTGTAAAATCATGAAGATCGCTCAAGAGCTACATGTGTCTACTAGTTCTCAGCAAATGTCAGGTCATCCACGTACTTCCAGCACCAGAATCGCAAATTGAGCGGCGTCATTAATTAAAACTTGAAACCCAATGGGCCCAATATTCAAATATGTTGTTGTTAACTTATTATATAGGTCAAGATAAGACTTGGTTTAACTTTTAAATCAATATTGTCTGTTATTTCACCAAAATAGTAGTTAATTCAAATGGCGGTCACACATTGGGGCCTAAATTCAAAATGGCTGCCGCTCACAGGAATAAGCTGCTTATGTTGTTGTTTACAGTGCAAACCATTGGTTTCATTTATTTTATCAAACTTGGGCCCTCAACATATCCAAACCTACCATTTTAGTTGTTGTAAATTCCATGTACATTTATATTAAAACTGGCTGCCATATTCACAATGGCAGCTACTGTAACCCTGATATGTTAAAGGGGTCATTGATTTTATATGTGGTCATGGTAAACGATAAGATTTATCATCTTCTAAAACATAATTGGTAATCTTGGGTATGGTTAACATTTTACATTTTTGTCTGTGTGTATCACATAAACAATATGGCTGCCAGGTTTCCACATGGTGCACGATAAATTTAATCACAGCCTTAACGTACTGCTGATTTTCTTTGTCAAGTTGTACCTCACATGTCCTATTGCCATTCTACCAGGTAATCTTTTATTGTGCTGCCTGTGCTGTCAATGTGTAATTTCTACGACTGTTATCATATTCAAATATATGCATGTCAATTTGTTAGTATTAAATATGGAGTTATTAATCCATGTTTACCATGGACCAAATACCAGAAACTGGATGGGTCTGTGAGGCATTACTGTAAAAATTACCAAAGTAAATTTTTGGTTTGTTTCAGTTATTCATTTACTCATTCATTCTTCATTTTTTATTTCTGATACCTTGTAGAACCTCCCATGCTATATTGTATGTATTCATCCCTTCATAGTTTAGAATCTAGCTATGCGGTAGTTGTTCTGTTAGTGGATGATGGTATAGTAATCAGATACTAATAATCTAACTAGCCTATCTCCATGCACACACGAAGAAGCTGGAATGAGGCTAATTATTGCTGGCTCAATATCCAAAGGGTCATGCTGCTACTGTGGATACAGCCCTTGTGATTTTTTTTCTGAAGCCTTGTTCAGCCAGTCCAACCTCACTGAACTTTGGCTAGCATTTGGTACCGAAGGAATCGCCGATTCACACCAGCACATATTATTGCCCAGACCCTAGGACCAGAGAAGTCTTTGTCTCTGCTGATGTTTCACCGCCCCCCCCGTCCCGTTGCACAAGGAAGAAACCGCATGGGAGCAGCAAAATCTTCCCTGATGTTGTAAAAACTTGTGCAACAATGAAAGATTTTGTTGACTCCTGCACAACAGAACAAGTCCTTGAGTTCATTCCACCTACTCAGATGCACTGTATCAACACTCAACAGAGAAGAATTTACATGCAAGGCCTTGTTGGGGACAGCATTGTCCGAGCTCCGATCCATTCGTAAAATTGCAGCTTCACAGTCATGTATGGACAGCCTGCCCAGAGGCATCAAAACATATCATGCCAGGTCAAAACTGCAATGCTGGGTGCCTTGTCTGTGCATTTTTTGCTCCACCATTGGTCAGACACTGAATTCGGCAAGGTCCTTGTACGTGCATTGTTGCGCCAACATTGGGCAGACCAAGCGATGTTCCTTTTTTGTCTGTGGTGCTGTTCTACACTTACAGGTAGTGTCCTGATCTCTTCCAGGTAGCCCCCACTTCTGCAAGGTAACCTTGGATTATCCGATTCTGGTTCTTAATTTGTTGAGGCATCGCCATTCAGCCCATGAAGGAGTCAGCTCCAGGTGAGTGATGCTCATCAGGTTCAATACTCAATAATGTTCTTGTTGATAGCACGTCTTTCTTCCACAAGGCGACTCTCTTAACTCCTTTGGAGACTTGTTTCAAGGGGTTTTGGGACTTTGCTTGAGAAACCTCTCTGGATTTAAGGCGGTTTATAGCTGGTCTTTCCAGATCATCTACGCTCTTGCTGTTCGCTACACTACAACAGATGTTTGGTGGAGCAGTATTCCTGCCTAGGATGTATAATTTGTCCTTGACATCTGTGATAAGCTGGCAGGAGGCACTTAATGCTGGATCAAGCTTGGGTCATATAAGTAGAGTGCAGGTCCAAAGTAACTCCTATGTAGACAGTGTTATCACAGTGCTCTGGGGTCTTCAAGATCAGGTTAATTTAAGCTTACGTTTGGCTTCACACAGTTGCGTAAGTGGAAAGTACATTCTGTGTCTTGAATGTATTTTGCACACGCGCTCTAACCAACTGATCTTATATCAAGACTGGGTTGGTAGAGGAACGATCTATATCAACTCCTATATGTGTTAGGTTCAAAAGGCGTCCATTGCTTTCCCAGCCGTGCTCACCTAAGGAAAAGGTAACTATAAGGACTTGCCAAGACCGTTGTAAGCATGAGCGTACCAATTCTCAGCGTGCTCTTCGACCGCAAAATTTAACGTGCGGAAATTTTACGTGAGCAAAGTATACGCACTTAGGCGTTTAGTGGAGCAATCGCGCATTTTCACGGTGAAGATCGCCAAAACACAACTATGAACCTTCGCTAATCGTATTTGCTGGTAGCCTACCTCTTTGCCAAGATGCCGGTAGGTTTCTGCCATTATTTTTAATCACCCGGCCGGTTGAAATGATAATTGTAATTTTAGGAACTTTAAAGGTAAAAAAAAAAAAAAAAAAACAAAAAAGAATTCCATGTTGGGAAACAATCGATTCCGATGAACATAGATCCCAATAATTATTCTACTTTTTTGCAACTTGTTTTGGTTAAGTTTTAAAATTATTACTGAAAGTGTTATTTAAAATTAGATAAGACTATAATAAGGCCGCACTTAATTTAAAAAAAAATTAAAATTGTTCTCTTGAAATATTTAAATGTTTAGATGTGTTACTTTACAAATGCTTTTAAAAAATAATCCTAATGTACCAAAATGCACATTCATGAAAATGACGCGTGAATCCTGATTACTTGTGAAATGAACCACAATTGGAAAATCCAGGCATACCATGCATGTAGAACCGTCTTAAAATTGTACGGACCCTTCTATTCACTTTTTTGGACGATGTCCGAAAAAATACAAATTAGACACTTAAAAAGAAAGGAAACAAGCATAGAAGTTTATAATAATGAAATAAAGCAGAATGAATCAAAATTTGAATTTCAATTATAAAACACTAAAAAGATTCGAAAACCCGTGAATCAGATAACATCAAAATAAATAACTAACCACAAATATCGATAATAAAAAGTGCAATTACAATTGAGAATACGCGTCCTAGCGTGACAGCCAAAGGCTCACGCGCGTTGAGTTCCACCGAGCTGCGTAGTCGTTGCCGGCAAAATAGAGCAAGATTATGCAAAATTCCCCAAATTTACTCGTGTTTTTCTAATTATTTAAAAAAGTAGACGGAAACCATATTTTTTTTATTCGGTATTTTCAAAAGCTCTCTCCGGCATAACATAGGGAAAACAAATTTTTCTATAGGCATTTTGTTACTTATGAAGATTTTGTCACAGTTTTGTAGTTTCTCCATAGAACACGACAGTAAAACTGTCAGAAAATCCGTTGTTTGAACGAATGTTCTCACCCAGTAACATGTGAACCCTCGATTGTTTTATTTTAATAATGTTCATCAGCAGAGGATTGAACGAGTGCATCAATTAGGCAGTAACCATCCATTGGGATGGTTAGGGAATGCATAGTTTTGGGTCAGGTACATGTTAGGGGTTCATTCCCGGTCAATTGAACATATAGCCCATGTCCTTGGCCAGTGGTTATCTTGAGCAAGTTTTGGTGGCGATACAACTTGGAATAATGTTTTGATATGTGGTGGTCAAAGGTCTAGTAGGGTCATTGGAGGTCAAAGGGCATATATGGGCCATAAGAGGGCATTCTGTGCATATACCATAAGAGTTCTGGTCCGGTGTTTCTTTATAGTATTTTTTATTAGCGTCCTTGGATGGCTATCACCTGTGTTTTTGAGATCACCTGGATTGAATGACCTCTGGTTTTCGGTTCCTTTGACCTTGAACGACCCCCTGACGTCCTTGTCAAGAGCTATAGAATTTTTTGTCCTCCCAATCGCCCACCCACCAAGTTTCGGCTGATACTAAGTTTAACCCATTGACCTCCTTGACCTTGAATGTACCCTGATGAACTTGTTGTAAGATTTGTGGCATCACAATCAACCCCCCATCTCTCAAGTTTCATGTCCATCCACAACCCAATGTTTACCCCATTGACTTTGACCTTGAATGACCCTAATCCCCACTAGCTGGCATACCGCTAGATGAGTAACTGGCAATGTGTTCGACCAATTTAGCGCCCCAGGTGCTTCATATCCATACGTCAAAGCATGGGTATAAAGCACAGCCAATTTACCCAATAATGGCCCTACATGACTTTTTGACCCCAAAATAACCCCTCGAAAACGTGACCACAAAAATGGTACGGCGAAACTCTACCACCACACCAAACTCATATTCAACGTACAAGCAAGGCCACCTACCCGAAAACGACCCCTGAATGACCTTTGACCCCAATGACCCTCAAAAACGGACCACAAAACTCGTACGGCAAATTTACACCATACCAAAACTCTTATCCATATATCAAAGCACAGCCAAGTTATCCGATAACGACCCCTGGATGAACCTTTGACCCCAATGACCCTCGAAAACTGGACCACAAAACTCGTACGGCAAAACTACCCCAACCAAACCTTATCCGTATTCAAAGCACGGCAAAGTTACCTGATAACGACCCTGGATGACCTTTGACCCCAAAATGACCCTCGAAAATGTTACCACAAAACTTTGTACGTGAAATTGCAACATACTTAAACTCATAACAATACGTCAAAGCCCAGCCAAATTATCCCATAACGACCCCTGAATTGACCTTTGCAGAGCTGCCACATTGAGATTTTAGAATAGGGAGATTTGATCTTGGACATGGAATTTGATTAGAAGCAGAAGATTTTTAAAAAAAAAATTTAGTGAGCATTTAAGTGTACTACACCTAGGGTTCCCTCAGATGAATACAGCCAAGGGATACTGTCTTAAAGATCAATTGCAGCTCCACATTTATGAACTGTCACAGGAACTTAGTCCCTTTGGATTTTTTTTAAAGATGCATAAAAGGTTGTACGATAAAGATCACTTTAAACGGTTCGTAACTTGAAACCGGAGCCACCTACATAGTTATGACCTGCATCATGAGATAGAGTTCTTCTTTAAAATAATGCTTTCCCCCAAAAATTGAACAGGGCTCCGCGACGTCTGACAGCCCCCATTAGGAACTGTCAGTAGGAACTAAGTCCATATGAGATTTAAAAAAAAAATTTTGAATGAAATGTCTAAGTAAAGTTCAACTTTAAAGGCTGACTACTTGAAAACGGAGCCTCTACCACATATGAACGCATGGCTCCTCGTCTGACAGCCCCCTTTTAGGGAACTGTGAGTGGGAACAATTCCACAACCAGTCACTAAATAATTATAAATTAACACTTTTGCATTAATAGCAATGACGAAGCAATATTCCACAAAGGCAACAGCAATCACAACAGGTTCATTTTCTTGTAGGCTATCCCTTTGCACCACTGGAGTTACTTATTACACTTTACGACACAGCATAGCCTATAGCGTTAAATGGTTTAAATTGAAAATATGCTGTGCTGGTCCATCTGAAAGTCGGGGAGAAAAACGATTTCAGAACTATAGCCTGGTAGCTTGGACTGTAGTGTAAGAGTTGCTCTTCCGGAGAAATTGTGAATTTTTGCACACAAGTACTTTAGGCATTGAATAATTCCGAAAATTTTGATGGAAGCACTTGCCAACCCCTCTTAATGGCCGCCAGCTTGGATTTCAGGTTATACAGGGTCAAAAATTTAAATGTTCTGAATGTGTTAAAAGCAGACCAAGTTTGTTGTCTGGTTCACAATGATTCCAATGCATAGTTTACACTATCTATGGCTTATAGTTCTTCCGAGTTTTGGGGTAAAAACTGTAAAATGGTGAAAAAGTCAATTTGGGTGTGTACATGGGTCAAATAAAAATTGCTTTTGATCAGTTAGATGTGGTTTAAATTGTGTTCCCTAGCTTAATGGATGACTTGAATAGTTTGCCTTACTGTTAGGCTTAGTTTTTTTCACGTTATCCAACAACAAAATAGGTCACAGGTCAATAAATCCAATAGCTGCCAATAGCTGTTTGACTTTATTTGCCATTTTGAGTTAAGTAAGCCCCCAGAACACTAAGATGTCAAAACTATTCTTATATTCATTCTATGAGCTAAACCAACATTTGGGGGGGAACACATTTTACAAAAATTGGAGCAATTTTTTTTTTTAATGGTTCTTTTTTTTTATAAACCAAAATTTACTTTTTTACCATTTTTTACAGTTTTTTAACCCCATAATTCCTCAACTAGAAGTCACAAGTAGTATAAACTATATCCCTTTTTGGAATCCACTTGTAACAAGACAAGCATCATGGTGTGCTTTTCAACACAATCGGACTTTAAAACTTTTACCCCTGTGTCCCCGTGAATCAAAAAAAAAAAAAAAACAACAAGAGTTTTTGTTTTTTTGTTTTTTTTTTTTGTTTTTTGTCTGGGGGCCATGAAAAGGGGTGTGCAAAGTGCTTCCATCAATTTTTTTTGATTATCATGTATAAAGTACGTGTGTACCAAATTCCACATTTTACCGATTTGCACACTCACCTCGTCTGTTCACTACAGTCCCCCCACTATGGGAGTTACCGTTTATTTCTATCCTTTTTAACACTCACGGTCTGTATTTTCGTTAACGGGTCACAACAAGTTAACGACTGCCGCATTTGGCGCTTCCACGGAACTGCAATTCTTGCACACATAATCGTATCGCACAATTGGGTCACCCGGCTTTGCATTCGCTCATAATATCATCTTGAACCATAAAATGTTTGTGTGTACCTTACCTTGTTGTTTTAATCCAAAATAAAGCAGTTGAATTATCCCAAAGATCCCAAACGACGATTCACTGTGGGAGCTGCCATTTTACCTTTTTTGTAGATCCGGGTAATAGAGATCCCTCTGTAATGGAAGCACCGCGTAATTGGGGCTGTGTTATGCGGTGTAAATATGCCGTAATCGCTCCACTCACGTACAAGAAAGTCTTGGTAAACGGGGGATTTCCGCAGTTTCCGTAAAGGTCGGAAAACATTTCTAGGAGAATCATTGGAACTGTTACTTTACTTTTTCACCGACGGCGGTAATTTTGGTGAAATTTGACTTCATGCAATAAAATAGATACTGAAAAAAGGTTTAGTTTATGGTTTGCTGACGTTTAACTTGTAACGGTGTGAATTTTCTAAACGGGTAGTGACCCTTCCGTTCGTGTACGTTTACACGTCACAGCACTAGTGCGAAACATTTGAAAGACTTTGTAGACTTAAATATCTTGTGTCTTTAAATCACTTGTAAAGACTATTATCTTTTTTGCCTAACAATGTGTTAACTTATTTTCTTAATTGTTTAGGCCTATACGTTTTGATGTCACAACCACCATCAATTTCCATGACCCCTGAATGACTTTGATCGCCAAAATGACCCCTCCAAATCCTGACCCACAAAGACGTACGTTGGAGCTCTACCACCCCACCAAAATTCATATATCCGTAGTTAAAGGACGGCGAAACGCATAGCCGGACAAACCCATAATCCCACAAAGTTGATTTTTTAGTAATCTAGATTTTGAAACTATATGGGTCAAAGGTACATAGGGCCACTAGAGGCACATGGGTCACCATATGCCATTCTGCGCATACCAGTAAAGTCCTGGACCATGTTTCCTTTAGTTTGTCCTAGCATTTTGTTGCAGAAGTGTTTTTATCATATATAAAAAAAATGGGGTCACGAGGCCAACAGGGTTCATACGGTGCATTAACTATACCTTTTTGGAATCCTTGTAACAAGACAGGCATCAGGGTGTTCTTTTCAACACCAATCGGAACATTTTAAAACTTTACCCCTGTGTAACCTTGAAAGCCAAGCGGGGGCCATGAAAGGGGTTTGGCAAGTGCTTCCATCCATTTTTTTGATATATCATTATAAAGTTACGTGTGTACAAAATTCACATTTTATCCTGGATTTGCACACTCACATACGATCTGTTCACTAGTCCCCCACTATGGGAGTTCCGTTTAATTTCCCCTATCCGTTTACACTCACGTCTTATTTTCGTTTAAATGGTCAAAACAAGTTAACGACTGGCGAATTTGGCGGCTTCCACGGAAATGCAATTCTTGCACCATAATTCGTTCGCAATCGGGTTACCCGGCTTTGCATCGATCATAAATTCATTTAAGACTTAAATAATCTTGTGTCTTTAATTCACTTGTAAAGACTATTATCATTTTTTTTTCTTTTTGCCTAACAATGTTGTTTACTTATTTTCTTAATTGTTAGGCCTATACTTTTTTGATGTCACAACACCATAATTTCCATGACCCCTGAAGGACCTTTTGATCCCAAAATGACCCCTCCAAATCGAGACCACAACTACGTTGGGAGCTCTACCACCGCCACCAAAATTCATATATCAGTATGTTAAAGTACGGCGAAACGCATAGCCGACAAACTCCATACGCCCCCCCGTTTGATTTTTAGTATATAGATTTTGACTATATGGGGTCAAAGGTCACATAGGGCCACTAAAGGTAAAAAGGGGACATGGTCACCATAGGCAATTCTGCGCATACCAGTAAAAAAGTCCTGGACCAGTGGTTCCTGTTAGTTTTCATAAGCATTTTAGTTGTCAGAAGTGTTTTTATCATATATAAAAAAAATGGGGTCAAAGGCCATACAGTGTCATTAGAGGCCACTCTCTATATACTCATAGGAGAACTTGGGTCAGTGATTTCTTTTGACTATAACGTGTGAAGGTAATCGCAAATGGTCGTACCATCCACACTAATACAAAGGTTTAACATTCACACTCCAGGTTCCCAAGAGGTCAATTGCTTACAATGCGTCTTTTTGCTGCAAGCTCGATAACAATCGTATTTGAGTCTCTTTTACATCAATCCTTGACGCTTGTTTACACATAATAAGGTATCAGAGAGGTCATGGCATACTGGTAGCAGAGAAAAGTTCGGTTTAAAAAAAAATGTCCGCTACCGGTATTAATTTTCGTATGTTTTCAGGCCACTTGAGGGCATATCCTCGATCAAAAATAGAGGATTACTACTGACAAATTCCCTGACTCTTGTGACCGATTTTTTAGGTATTCCTAGGCAAAAGTAAGGAATTTCTTGGCAGATTGTTCCAAAGATTTCCGCTTAGTATTGATATGCTTACCGCCACTTATTTCAATTATCCGTTTTCAACGAAGCTGGATATTAAAAAGGTAAAGCGAATGTTAGGCCAATTATTTAGTGGAGCACCATCGCCACCAAGTCATATCTAAAACCCGTCAAAGTAAGGCAGTGTGGTTTGTCGTCTCAACTTGCAATAGAATATATTATCGCAGTGTAAGGGTTTAAAATATTCCGAAGTATGTCCCCCGCTGTCGCCAGTGATACCCTCTTTGTTATCAATTTATAAGCGAATATTTATACCTAGAAAATTTAATATCTTAAAGTTCTTCACTTTCAAGGACCAATATAATTCCAGACCTGCTTTCAACTTCCAAGTGCCTTACACGGTCACGTGGTGGAACATCCGTTTAGAGTAACGCCCCTGGCATTGATATGTTTGGTCGCATCAATGTCCTTCCTGTCCAAACAGAACAAGAATGACAACCAGATTAAGGTTCTCAGCGTACACCAAAATATTTTTCTCAACACCTCCACAATAAACCATATACATAACTAAAAATTCTACACGTTGCCGTCGAAACCAACAAACCCAATTTTCCTCCCTCCTATACCGTAAACACTACGCATAGTCAGTATAACAAAATGCCATAATGGAAAAAAAAAGGCTTGCCTTCAACAAAGGACGATACCAGATACCAAATTTGCTAAGGCACGATTTGATATTTTGCAGTTCTAAGTAGCAAAGTTGGGTCTCTCTTCGTACATTTGCTGAATATTCTTTGAGAATTGGTTGCAAAATACCCCGATTTATTAACATAAGCTTATTTTTGATCTCAAGTAAAACAACTCTTTGTATCATCTTTATATAATCGGGCGACCTTCATCCATGGTGTTTATTACACTAAATCTATCTAGTCAAATGACTCGCACTTTCATTTGACCTCAGTCCCTGGTAAGCCCCTTGTTTTTTTTTGGCATGCTTGGTATATATGGTAACACGATCACCATTTCAGTTTCGCCCGAAGAACCCCCCTAGAACGGTTAATAGGTGCACACATAACCAAATAGCATTCAGTAAGAAAGACGCCAAGCGCCATCAAATGATGTCGCAAAAACTTTGACAAAAGATACAAAAGTTACGCAACCTGACTCCCTTCACTGCAATTAAAAAATCACAGCCCAACAACGAGATTCCCCACGTGTCTGACCCACAAGGCAGCTTTTTGTCAGAAATGCAAAATAAAACCGGCCCTACATAAGAAAATAAGAGTCCGACTTAAAACACCGCCGCTCTCGATAGCAAATAACCATCAATTCAATGAATTTATGGTTAAAAAACCATATATCAAAATATAAAGAAAATTCTATAGGCGAATTCTATCTCGCTCCAACGAGACAAATTAGCTGCCATTTGTATTTTCGCCGCATTTTTGGATTCAAGTCTTAAAGTCTATTTGGTTGTATTTCTTAAAGGGGGATGTCCCCATTTAAGTCTATAAGTTATTTACATCACACTCTATGCATAGAAGCATTCACCACCAAATAACGCCATCTGATGTAACAACGGAGGTGCCGGCCGATATTTCAATCCTTTTGATGTGACCGCCAGACACGTATTTGTGAGCTCCATGAGTACTGTGTACAACTAATATTGTCGACCAAAATGGATACACTTTCGCTCATAACTCCCCAACCAAACTCATTTAGCCCTAAATTTTCACAGCGTAAATGAAGAAAAATAGTAGCTTTCTTCGATATCAAAAATTTTGACCACTTCCGGATAAATCTGGGGTTCTGGGGGACTAGGGATTTGGTGATCGGGCCATGGACCGTTAAGGGTGATGTTAATTCTATCTTTAATGCACATTGTTCAATAACAACTAAGGGAATCAATAACACGATCAAGAAAAACTGCATTCTTGATAATCAAAATAATGATATGCTTCAAATTTGCCGCCATTTTGGATTTTCTGTCATTTGGATCAATTTTTGCTAATGTAAAACAATTGAATTACCAGTGGAGTGTCAATCCGGTATTCCTGTTCTGTAAATGACACAAAACAAATCAAATTGAGTAATTGGATCATATTATAAACTAGAAAGCACGTAAAAACATGACATGTTAACAGTGGCGGCATTTTTGAATTTGGCGCACCCTGAAGGAAATTAATTTGGCTCCTAGACCAGATTTATTCCGCATATCAAGAGCTTACTCTTTGCCAAATTTGGTACTTTTCACCCAAAATGCACAATAGGTTTTGACATCTGCACCATTCTGCACAAAAAATAACCTAACTAGTCTAGACCATTGGAAATAAAGTATATTTACACATAAAAATAAACATACCCCAAAACCAAAGGGCACATTGATTAATAGGCTAAAGACCTCACTGTACTTTGTAGGCGTCACCGCATTTCCATTTTGCCGTAACTTTAATCAACAACCCCCCCCCCCCGATTCCACAAAAGGGCAACAGGTCCACTTTTTGTTGACATTTGATAAATGGGCCAAAATTTGACACAACGTCCCCTTTTTGTGATCAAATGCCCAAAAAGGACATTTAAGGAGATAAGTTCCACTTTTTCAAAGATTCCTGCATCCCCAAAAAATCCTGCGTACGGCCCTGGTTTAAACGGTGTGTTCCATGTGTTTTCACGTGATTTGGTTGCCGGTGGTGTCGCCATAGTGTGTCACTTCCTCAAGTGATCGCTTCTGTTTCAGTGATCGCTTCCATTTCAGTGTATTGCTCCCGTTAAATCAGCTAGCGGGAGATGCCGCGAGCGCGGGTCTTTCCCGCTAGCATTTATAAAATCATTTTGTTTTACCTCATGCTGATTTGTCTTAAGCGAAATGCCAGGCTAATATAATATGGCGCTATACAACAATATTATAAATACATTTTTGTTTCAAATGATGTCTTCATTCAGAAAATTGACAACTGTTATTATTGATATCAAAGTAAAACGTTTATAATATCTTCCGTTTGATTGCAGGCCATTTGATCGGCCCACGCGAAAAATTGAAATCATGAATTTGGTATATGTACATAGTGTGTCTTGAAATAAGTAGCCAGTGAAAGACTAGTTAATGCCAAAACCAAAGCCTTTTCTGCTATATTCTGTTCAAGAATCCGCCCCATTTTTTAATCGATCGTTACTGCTTTTCTACGGGACCCAATATAATCCGATTTTCTGACAAGGAGTACCCTAGACATTCCTTAGACACCTGTTTTTATCTATTGATTACGAAGCCCATACAACGTCACCAAGGCCGAGCGACGTCACCAATGCAGAACATGGCGACCTCCATGGGCAAACATTATTAGTTAATTCTGCTAATAAGGCTATCAATATTGCAGTTGATATTATTATTTCTTTTCAGCACCCATCTGTTACAAAAACATGCTTAAATTAAAAATTAGCTTGTTAGTACACTTTAATCATTCCAAGGTGAGGGCTAATGTATATAAAAAGCTTTACAATTCAGCAAAAAATATCAATTTTGAAAAAATTTGAGTGCGCACATATTTTTCAAATGTGCAGTGTCTCTTTAACTTTACGATAATGAATTTTGTAGGGGAAATTTGTCGTGCCACTTTAAAGTGGTGGGGTGGAACTTATCACATTTTATTAGATATGCAACGACCTTCTGATATTCATTAGTTATTTGCAAAGGACAAAAAGGGTGACAATTCTATCCAGCCCGGGGGGGGGGGGGGCACTTGTATTCAAAGGTGGATTGATGCCGTGAACAAGAAAAACCGTAAAAAAGGGTCTCTTTTTTCCCCAACAGGCGATGTACGCGCGTACATTGATGAGGGTGTCAAAAACAGGCAAAAAAATTGAAGAAAAAAAGGGGATGTTTTTTTCGTAACCCTGAAATTATGATGTACGCAAGATCAAAAATCATCAAAAATATTGTTAATTTGGAAGTAGTAAACAAACATGAGCAACAACAGACCAATAAGGGTATATTATCAACACAATGCATTGCTCATTGTTTAGGGATCAAAAAACTTGAACCAAAAGAATTGTATGGTAGCCTAAAAACAACAAAAATGCTTCGTTTAGGGTATGTTTTTAGTCGGTGGAAATACTGTTTAGGGTGCATTTCGGAAGTCAATGTTCACGCCTCATATCACAACGTTGAATACAAAACTGCCCCCCCCCCCCCCCCCCCCCCCCCCCCCCCCCCACCCCGGTCTACAGCTACAAAATATATTGGAATGCAATTTTATCACTGCGATCAGAAGAGAAGGGAGAAGCATATGAGTTGTTTTGGGTTGGGGAAGGACTGGCAAATACCAGAAAATAAGATCCAACTAGGGAAGTTCACGTCAGTAAAAGATAGGCACCTGCTATAGACCTTCCCTTTTCTTTTTCCTCCTTCCCCACCCCACCCCAATGATAATGAAATAATGAACCACTTCCAAGCAATTATTAAATTAACCTCACCATGTTGAATAGCCAAATGAATATCCAGGAACCACTGAGTCCATTTTATTAGCACATTATATTTCAAAATATTGAACTGTGAATCAATGTATGAGGAGTGAACAGACCATGACACATTTCCAGAGGTCAAAAGAAAACAGCATTGAAAATTTGGTATTTTACACATGTGAACAATGGCGTTCCGGGACCGGGGGGGCGGGGGGGGACAAGCTGCCACCTTCTGGCTCCAAAAAGCGGGACGATATGAGACCCAAAATATTGCATTTTCATCCCTTTTCTTCAGGGAATTTCGACTTAAATTTGGGCAAAAATTAAGTGAATTTGGCATTTTTTTGCATGTTACACGCTCATATATGGATCAACTGCCGCGGTACGTCACTGACTTGTGACATTGGCACTTGTATGTGTTTGTTATCTGATACATTTCAAAATGTCCTTCCTGCATTGTTCTATTAATAATTCTAACCACTAGATTGATACCTTTATCGATAAGACAGACGAAATGCAGTAGAATCTAGGGGCATCATACAGGGTTCACTTGTCCAAAAGGGGAAAATTCTACTGTTTGAGGCACGATTTGCCGGGGAGGTGGTTTTGAGGCAGGATTTTCCTGGTTGGGGGGTAACATTTCTAGGCAAGCAGGCAAACAAAAAAAAAAAGGGATAATTAGGTAATTTTCTATTTTTGTCTTCTCGGTCAAAGCCTCTAGGGTTTGCCCCTACCCCTGCCTGTTACGCTATGGAGCCCTCTAAATCTGTTCATAAAACCACTGGTGACCAATGGCAGGCGGAGATAGTTGATAAAAAGAAGAACCTATAATGAAACAAATTAAATGAACTATTCTTGACTGGACCAGTCTCATTTATCCATTTAGACCTTACATAACCCCAATATGCTCTATATACGTTAACCAGATTCAAATGTCTGAGCAAAGTAAAGGCATATCAGTGATTTTGCTAAACTCAGAAGTCAAAAAAAATCATCAAAAATCAGATTTTTGCATGTTGTAACAAGTATAGGTATCCTAACATACCTTGCAATGATCGACTAAAAAGAACCTAAACAAGGACAAATGGATGTTGTAGTCATTAGGTCCGTGCGGACACACACTACACGTAATGAATGGAGATTCGTTATCTTGAAAACTGTGTTTTATCGTTTTTCTGTCAATTCTTCAGTTGGAACAAGTAACACATGATAATTCTACAGGCTTATTCATCACTTTTAAGCTTTTCCTGCAAAATTTAAAATATTTGAACCTTCAGATAAATCAACTATAGTGTCTTTAAAGTTACAAATTTGGCCAAAAAAATGGTCTCTTTGTTTAAAAACAGGAAACAAGAAAACAAAAAACAATTATATCTGACCTCTCAAAATTTAGTTGTTTGTCCGAATGAAATGTCAAATGTCAAAAAGCAACACTTTCATATTAATACACATCTGTTTGACCCCATGCAAATCATCTCTTATTTTAGAGCAAATTTTAAGCAATGATGACACACTTTGACAATCTGGAAGTAGGGACATGCAAGAGATGTATTACATCTGCAAAATCAGGAAATTTCTATTGTGGGAATCTGCCATATAAGACTTACTACAAAGGTATGAATTCTTGTTATCGTGCCTCTCTCTGCCCATTCTCCATAGAGAGACATGTGGAACTGATTTTTAGGACAAAACTCTATTTGCCGAAATGAAATTTGGCAAATTTTACACATGATGAAGTTAGTAGTGGAATCAAACATCCAAATTAGTAAAAATGTGTCCGCATTGGTATTTTTTCAGTTTTGTTTTTTATTCTGGTTGTTAATATTAAAAAAAAAAAAAAAAAAAAAAAAAAAAATACAAATATTCTATTTTTTTGTCAGGTCAGGTTCTATTGAGAGGGCCTGCTACTGTTATCCTGGTAAACCAGTACTACCCTGTCCGGGATGAGTTGTCAGCGGATAAACTGTCATCCGTACAGGTTCTAGGAAATATTATGAGGAGGGTAGCTGGTGTTACCCTGGTAGAATGAAAAAGAAGATCTAACTACAGGGCGTCAGCTCTGGAGAGCTTAATGGTGGCCCAAGGGCTAGGCCCACCGCCGAAAACTGTGGATTGGCATCATGAAGGGCATCCAGTAATTATCTTTGCTCCAATAAATCCTTAACAGCAGTTATTGCTGAGTGTGAGTGAATCCGGGCACCCACGTTAGCGAGAAAACAGATTTAAACTGTGGATAATATTTCAAAAAACCAATATACAAAATGATTTATCTTCGCCATCATGTTCAAATTGGAACCAACCATAAATCCATCAACCAGCTGATTCGAAAAATGCTGGAGAAGTGCAGTTACTTGTCAAGCTTTTTTTAAGGTTTTTATGACACACCAGACTTCCTATTGGCTTTTTTACATTTTCTTTCGGCGCTTGTGATCTTTAACATCACAAAGTTCATAAGAAATTTGTCCAGTCCTTTTTGCATTTGCAAGTATCAAGGAACATGATGCACAAGATATCAATTTAACCATATCCTAGGCCCCATTGCAAGAGAACTATAAAAACAAAATTCATCGCTGCATCACCAGTGACATTGCAAAACATGTATTTCGAGAAGTAAACAGCTTGAAGAGTTTGTGATGTATACTCTTATAATCTTATGCTAAATATTATATAGAAGCTCGGAGAAACTGGCGAGCACAGCCACTAAATCAAGACGAAAAATACACGGTCTCGAACCCGGCCTCTCAGCTTTTTAGGCGTGAGATATTACCACTAGGCCACAGAGGACTGTTTTTATGTGGATACAGTGACCGAGTGCTACATGTATTTCAGTCTTTATTTCAGGTTCAAAGTGGCCGTAATTATATTTTATATTTTAGAATGGGAGGGCATTATATGCACGATTCTAGCAGGAACCTATGACCGAGCGAAACTCAATTCAATTGCAGCGGCGGATCAAGTAATGATACAACCGAGAAAGAAATTGGTTAATATTATATGAAGCTCGGAGAACTGAGCGAGCACAGAAACTAAATTAGTGATTTTTAAAAACACATATTTCATTAAACCCTAATGGCAAACCAAAATAATCTGCATTTCAAATATATTTTTAAATAAGCAACTTCCATTTTTATTTAGATACGTGAAAAATTATGTTACACAAAAATACTCCACATGTGAATTTGTGAAACAACAAATAGCAACTCTACCGTGCGCGAACTGCAAAATATGTCGCACAAATATGTCATTAGTGAAACTTTGAATACAGAAGCCGATGCTATGGATGCGCAAATGATTGTTCGACAGATCATTGTTTATGTAATATTGTTTTTTGCAATACGTTGCAATTAGTTAAGTATAATTTTACTAAGTAAGCAACTTTGCGGTATTGAATTTTGTGGATTTGTTAGAGCATAAAAACGAACAAAATTTCGATACGTCACTATGTGATGCGGCTGACGATATAAGCTGATCAAAATTCAAATATACCTTCAGATTCTCACTGTAAATAACATAATACTGCCAGGCAGAAAACTGGGTGTGATCTTGTGACAGGAAACAAGAAATCAAAATTCATTGGCTTTATAAATGCTCCTTTCACAAATAGCCTTCCCAAACGTGGTCACAGACTACGATAACTGATTATTAGATACAAATAATCACAAGATCTGTTTATCCTCATGTCCACATTTCCCCTCAACCTCTAATAATACTGCAATACCAGCTATCATAACGTTTTCAAATATAGCTGCTTTTTACGGTTCTATTGCTCATCTTATTGCAAGATACTTAATTTTAACTGTGGCAATTTGCACTGAAAATCTTCATCACCTAGTAGCAAAATGTGTTTGTCTATTAAATTATTCATTTGTGCCTAGAAACTGTAAAATATGTCAGCATGCGGTAGGTAATTTTACCAAGTACTTTATCATAAAAGAAATATGGAAAAATGGGGCTAACTGGTCAGTATAAACGATCATTCCCGAAGTTTAAATATGCAAAAACTTCATTAACTCTGAATACCTTGTTCATAAGTCACAGACAACTATAGGTCGCGAGTAAAATTTTATGTGACAGCTGTTAAAAGTTCCCATGAGCAGTTTTCCATAATTACAATGGGATACCAATACAAAATTGCAATCAAAATTTACAAACTGATATGATAATTAAGTCCCTTTTGAACAATTTACTTCTCATACAGGCAGGCTCAGAGATTTTGAAATAGATTTTTTGTGAATTCAATAAGTAAGCAGATTTAAAAGACAATCACCAAAATGTTCAAATTTTGAAAGTTGAGATCAATCAGTTTTTTCATTTGGTACAGTAAATCGGGCAGGCAGCATGACAGTACCATAGGACACTGTGTAAAATAAATTCTGGATGGATTTTATTATAAGTGGTTGTAATGTTTATATGAAGGTCCCAATTTGAGCTCAGCTATTTCTCACAATGATTGGTATATGGACAAGCATTACACATATGCAAAAATACATTTTTTACTGTAAAAGTGATAATTTTCGCACATGTAATTTTTCGCGTTTCCGAATTTTACATTTTTGTTTGTTTTTAAATTCGCTCTTTTCAGCTATCCTCATAGACCTACACACAAAATAAACATTTTCGTGGGTTTTTTAATTTCGCGCTAGCTCCGAATTGGCCGAAAAGCGCGAAAATTAATGTAGCACGAAAATTTCCACTTTTACAGTAATCAGTTGCAATATGAAGAGGCACTACTTTTTCTTGCCCCTCCCCTGGCCCCGGCCAAAAAAAATTCTCTCTTTCACCCATTTCTGTAGCATATACAAGGTAAGAAATCTTTTGAGTGGCTTATTATATGAAATTACTATAGACACAAAATTTGGGGGTGCCTCAAAATTTCTTGTTGCACCTTTAAATATGAAGGATAGTCTGTTGAATTCTATTAAAGGGGGATGGCCCTATTTTAAGGATATTAAGTTTTTCGTCTTTATAGATTGGCCTTCACCCAAAACCCCACCTGTCAAGTTTCACGCCGATATTTCAATGCGTTTTCATGTGAGAGCAGAAAACGTGTTTTCGTAAGCCCCCAATAAGTACTGTTTTAAAATTATATTGGTCGACCAAATTGGGGTACATTTTCGCTCATTACTTCCAAACCAACATCCTTTGGCCCAAGATTTCACAGGTAAATGAGAAAAATAGTAGCTTTCTTTGATACCAAAATGTTGACCACTTCCGGTAAAATCTGGGCTTCTGGGGACGAGGCTAATTAGCGATCGGGCCATGGACCTTTAAGTGATTTTACAACTGAAAAATTGACAGAAAAGTAAGAGTACGAGGCAGTGTTTCAAATATACAAATTTCCATTGAATTACGTGTTGTAGTTAATGTCCTGTACAGAGAGTAATGACTAAAATATCATATTTTGTGTCCTTATTAGGCTGCTCTGGTCCGATTAATTTGTATGGTAATGTTAGGATACCTATTCCTCATAATTCTGGTTAATAGACATGTACACATCTGATTCTTGATTTTTTTTAATTTTCTGATGTCTGCAATCACTGATACTAGTGCCCTTAACTGTAATAATCCCTTATTCATGGTCTACTTTTTTTTGTAATAACTTTAAATTTATTTTAGAAGAAAATTACCTTTATCATATCACTGTCAATGTTATGTAATTACTGTTATCATTTACTAGTATGTTCATAACACTGGGTAATTTTGCCTATCCATGTGTACAATGGCATATCTAATGGCTTGCTCAAGGTTTATGTGGTTACACAGCTGACTTCATACTGCCACACATTTGTAAACACTGGAATATCACGATCATGCAAAGATTGGGAGAAAATCAACTTGTAATGCCGTGAATTCCCCTAGGCCCCATGACAAAATAACCAATCTAGCAAAAGTGGAAACATTAGTTTTGGTTAGGTTGGACTGAAGGTTATTAATAATGTAAAAAAGTAATCACAGATTGGTTACCAGTGGCGGATCCAGGATTTGAAAAACGTCAAAATTACCGGGGGGCTGAAAGGCTGAAACTTGTCCAAAAGCTTCCAAAATGGGCTGATTTGGCAAGATTTTGCAGAATTACCGGGAGGCGCGCGCGCCCCTCCCTGGATCCGCGCCTGGTTACGTTGACAAAACAGCATTGGGTTGAAAGTAAAAATAACCGGTTTTAGGTCACAAACGTGACCTGGGAGAATGGCCCAAAAGTATTTTTAAATGCGGCATAATAAAAGGAATTTTATGATTCGGGGAACCCCAATCCTAATTCGATGGTGGAGCTGGAAATGTTAAAGAGACACTGGCACATTTGAAAAATAGTGTGCCTCAAGATTTCTCAAAATCGATATTTTTGCATGGCTGTAAGGCTTTTATATACAAAAGCCCTCACCCGAAATGATTAAGACCAAATCAGCTTCCTTATGGCTAAACAGAACGATTTTATCATTTAGCGTCGCCGGCGACGCGAAATTCAGCAGACGACGAAAATTGGCGGTTTAACATAAGAACACGGATGTTTCCCACGCTATGCACACTGTTTGATCGGTCTATAACCTTTGTGGTTTGTGTATCAGTGAGTACGAGTCAAAAATATTCATGTAATACACACATTTGTTGATTAAGTTATGGAAAACTTAAAAGTTGGCCTACAAATTACCTGGATGTCTTTATCCTCATATCAATGTCCTTATCTGTTTTGGGGTATGTTATTTTTATGTGTAAAATATATCTCTGTTCTTCCAATGGCGTAGACTATCATTTGAGAGCAAATTGAAGAAATTTCATATTTTGTGAAAATGTGCCAGTGCCGCTTTAAATTTCTTTCTGTCCATATCTGAAATAGCATAATTTCATGAAAATGATCCTAACTTAACTTGCATGAAACACCGGAACAGCTAATAGATGAGCATTGACATGTACATGGAACTATTTCCCAGCTATTTCATATTGGAATCACATTTTCGGTGGCCATTGAATTATTATTGGGATTCAGATTATAGTTATCCAAAAAACAAAATTCATTCTTAAGTGACACAAAAGGAGAAGTTGGCACTTTACCATTCAGAGTTATAGTTTACTAGCTAGTTAAATCTCACAATTTTTGAAAATTGGGGTGCTCTTCAAAAACGTGCTATTTGGTTTGTTTAATAAAGCTTCTGCCTTAGTAGAGTTGCGTTTATCTTGCCAGGGTATGTTGGGGGACCTACTCTTGTTACAAATATGCAAAAAAAATCTGATTTGGGATTTGATTTATTTTTTAAGATTCCCTGATTTAGCAAATGTGCTTTGATCCAAATAAATTCAAATACTTCAAGCCACATAAATACATGAAGGAAATATTAGTCTAATATTTCAAAGGTTCATGCGTCACATTTACATTGGATTGAAAATCATGAGAATTCCAGAGGGCACCAAACATGCAACTACTGTGGAATCAGATGATGGTGGCCATACCTTATGGAAACAGCTCAAATGATCAAATGGATACAATGAAACATATAGGCTGGTATTCTGAAAGACCGTCTAACTTTAGTGACCTGGGTCTAAAACCAGGGTTAGTAATGTTTTCCTTTCAAAATACTGTGAAAGTTAAATGTAAACAGGTGAAAAAATTCCTGGATGAATTTATCCCCAGCCATGAGGAATTTTCTCACCCATAAAAGCACATTCGACATTCTTAGACTATTTACGTATTTTACGTATCACAGCCAAATTTTGTCATAAGAAACCAACTAAGATTCACTTGCAGATTGGAGAAAGGTTTGACCTGTTTGATAACCCAACTGAGCAAAATTACAATTAGTTTAAGATGTGTCAATGCCACATCTGTCGCTATTGTACTGGTATTTTTTGCCAATGTTGTATTGATGCTGGTTTTGTTGGAGTCCTGGTTGCACATTGTGTATGTCTTTTCTCCCTAAGCTACCAGACTCAAGTACACGGCAATATAAGCTGCAAAAAACCCCCTATCCAGTTGACCAATGTGTAAGTGTTATTAAACTTACTTGATTATTAAAACTTGTATTTCAGTTATAGCGTTGTATGTTGTAAGTAAGTGGCATGTGCAAAAGGCAAACAAAGGAAAGCACGAAAAACTATACTTGAATCATGTGAAATGCTGCTTCAGGACATACCACAACAAAAAAGCGTTTTTTTTTTGCTCGTACCACAAGTCATTGGTAATGGCTTTGTGGTGGTGTCAGGTTTATTCAGCTAGTGTGTGATCCGGGGCCGCGGTATCCATTTGATTTACGGACGCTCATAATATGGGCCAGCTCTTTGAGGCGGGGCGGATTGGACAACCAGTAAGGGGTTTAAACCACCTTAGTCTTATCACACTGACTGCCGAATGTGTTGTACATGTAAGATGCTGACGCTCTTGTAGACTGGGACCGACGGCTGAACGTCCCGCTAGAAGGGACGGGATGCTTTCATGATACATTTGCCCCAATTCAAAGTGAACCATGGAGGAGGAGCGTATTCTGTAGTTAATCAATAGTGGTATACAGATCAAATCCAGAATTGGTATTACCCGAATAAATCCCAGCAAGGCCATGACCCCCAACGGAGATTCGAAACCCGGGAATTTTGATGGTAAATTTGAGCCGAGGCAAGACCCTACCGCTAGGCCAGCTCTCCAACGGCGTTTTTTAAAACTCATTAAAAATCCCTGTATAAGAGGCTTATAATTGTTAGGACTGGCATGCATTTACAACCAATAAAATAACCAGGACTATCAAGGCTAGGTGATTATTCACAAAAAGGTTCAATTTTTACTGAATGATATTATTCCTAATCTACCGTTCATTATTTGGGTATTTAACGGAATAAACTACAATGGATACATGGATGCTTCTACTGAACCTTGTTACGACCTTCAGTGATTTATTCGAAAAGATAGTCAAAAAATTTGAAACGTGACAGGAATAGACTAAGAGTGAAGGATTAAAGACTGAAGAATATCATACTATTTCCAACCAAAGTTGACAGACAGAAAAGTGAAAGGAAAACGGCCAGCCCAGTGTTCAAAGATAACGATTCTCCATTCAATTCGTGTTGTAGTAAGTGTCCGTTCGGGTACATAAGGATAAAATATCCGATTTGTCCTTGTTAGGTTGCTTCTGGCCTATCATTTGCAGGGTATGTTAGTATTACTTATACTTGTTACAGACATTGCTATTGATTTTTTTTTTGATGTTTTTTTCGATTTTCCGGATTTTCGCAAACACTGATAGTGCCTTTAAGTGTGACTATATAATATTCCTCCATTACCCATGAGCTGTTGTGCTTAACACACCAGGTTTATTGTATAACAAAGCCTGCAGAAAACTACCCATGGAATCAGAAAGTTCCCATTTCAAGGTCTGGCTGTCAATTTCTTGGCTGGTTTGGAAACTCTAAGACCCTCCCTATTGGGTGCTACACAGGCATATCATGTTATGGGATGCATTTTTTTTTCAGTGATTGCTTCAGTGAACAGTAGTTGTCAAGATGATGTCATTTTGAGTATAGAGATGGGGGAAAACAAATATGTTATTTACCAACACTGATGTCTATGGTACAATGTCTAAATGAACTAGACCACATTCCAAAAATGAACCCTTTTCTTTTTAGCCTGATACCCACTATTAAACAAAATATAGTTCTCTTCAGGGAAAAGAAAAGAATATCAAGGGTGTAGTGCAAGAAGGCCCCATCTGCAATAGCTGCAATTTTGTCGTGGTGTTCTTATTAAGTGGTATACCTGCAAATATAACACCTGGCAGCTTTGCATATTGGGCCTTTTTGCCCTAAACCCTCGATATATGTTACATGCAAACTTGTGTTGGGCAGTATGGTGATGGGTACGTGGTAAGATAGCAACTAATCAACATATGCCTATTATATGATAAAACATGGGTATCACCTATTTATGATAAAAAATACAGCGTTTATGGAACACATGTGCCGTCTGCCATCATGGTTTGTGAATGGAGACTAAGGTCATATGAGGTCACCAATATGTGGTACACTACCTAATGACCATTGCATCAAGTGTCATGAAAATTGATCGGTCTATGTGGCTACACCAAGCAATTTTATACTTAAGAACTTTTGGGGTCACAAAGGTCACATGAGTTCACCCTGCCATCCCCCAAATATTTTGGATACTACCCAAGGACCATTGTATCCAAGTGTCATGAAAATTGATCGACATATGTGGATACACCAAGCAATGTTATAATTCTGACCATTTTAAGGTCACATGAGGTCAAAAAGGTCACATGAGGTCATCAACATGTGGGACCCTACCCAAGGAACCAACGTATCCAAGTGTCTTGAAAATTGATCGACATATGTGGATACACCAAGCCAATTTTATAATTCTGACATTTTAGCCCATGACCTCTAATGACATCTAGATGACCTTTGACCCCACTCGTGAGAGGGGTAACTGTGGGGCACTACCCAAGGACCATTACATCAAGTTGGCATCAAATGTGAGCACTTAAGTGGAAACAGCGGGCATTAAGAGTTAACATTTGGGTCAACATTTTTACCACAGACCACCGCACTACAGATACACACACACACACTACCAAATCAGCCCTATGTGCTCCTGCAAGGACACAAAACATAAAAGCCTCCCTTTTTTCAAATGACGCAGCCACTAAACTTTTTTTTTACTCGGCCTAAAACTAAATGCTTGATGTGCATTGGTAGTAAAGGAAGTAGGGCAAATTGCAGCATTGCATATCCATCCCTTCATGTAATTCAATTTTATGACCTGATGCACACACTATTAACTCAGTAAACCAATTATTTCAGTTCCATTAGTTTTGATTGGAATGACACTGATTTAGTCTAACCGTAAACATTTCAATATCAACTTCCAAATTTTAAAACCATGTGTTGAGTGAATGATGTTAAAAAGGCCTGAAATTTGTTCACATTATCTTTGGAATTGTAAGTTTGGGACTGTTAAGCCAACTATACACCCCCCCAAAAAAACATTCTACTTCTTTAAAAGACCAATACTTAAGGCTGACTCAGAGATTCCCGGTGAGGGTTGCGCCTCAATTTTCCAAACAAAATTGTGTATTTGGCATGTAATAATGCTTGTCCATATACTAATCACTGTTGTGAAATATAGATAAGCTCAATCGAAGTCCTTCATATAGAAAATCACATCTTGTTTAAAAATTCTGGATCCGGAAATTTTGTTATAAAGTATCTATGGCAATGTTATATACACTAAACTTTACTGCTCAAAACGAAAACTCCAAGTCATCTCAATACTTGGAATGAGCAATCTAGGGACATCTGTAGTTCTAATAAGACTATTTTTAATGAATATATTTAAAAAAAAAATTATATGCGAAATCTCTAGTCAGACGCTAACTTATAGGTGCCACACCATTTACACTATAAGAACACAAGGCAGGCCAATGTTGTAGATTTGCCAATTTTGCAGATTTGGGCAGATCTGCAAGTTTAGCAAGTTTTGCCCAGATTTGAATTTTACCTCATTCTTACAATCATTGTCAGATTCAAATCCACCAATTCCTAATTGGAATATTACAGAGGTTTTCGATCAAGCAGATTCCTTTTCCCTTCCCCACTTTTTTTGTCAGTTTATTTGAACATGAACAAAGTTTCACCCACATTTCCACCTGCTCCCACAGCATACCATTAAAGCTGAGCTCCAGGCAAATTGGCAAACAAACTTGTGAACTTTGACTCCATCAGTCAACACCAAACAAGTTCAAGCAAAAATGGCCAACAGCCGCACATCCCGGAGTGATCTGCAGTGTGTTACCTACTTTCTGTACATACATGAGTGTATGGATTGGTTTTGGTGTCATGAATCTCAGTAGTGGCAGGATTTTTTTGGTGGAAAAAAAATGAGAGGGGGCATAAAATGCAAATTGGAAAAATTACACTGCAATTTGAGGCCCCCCAAAAAAAGTGTCTCAGCTTCCTTTTCCTTAAAACCCTTCAATTATGCAATTTTGAGGGGGCAAAAGAGATTGTTGCAGCCAAAGAGTCCTTTTCAATTGAACAGTTTTAAAATTGTTTAAGCGCTTGGACACCATAATAAATAAATGCAGCACAATCTCCATGCAACACAGAAGAAGCGAAAAAATATTCTTAGGAGGATGACTTGATTAATTAATAAAGATTTCCATCTTTATCGAATAACTTGGGGGGGACCCACCCCATACCTCCCCAATACACCATCTTCAAGTTTCATTCCTATATTTCAATCCCTTGCACCAGGACGTGCTTAAAATATTGCCTTAGGTCAAAACCATAGAATACCGTGTCAAATTATTAAAATTGGTCACCAAAATGGGGCACATTTTCACCAGGCCCGTGCATGGGGGGGTGTGGGGGGGTGGAACACCCCCCCAGCGACCTCAAGAGAGAAGAAAAAGAAAAAGGGGAAAGGAGAGAAGGAAAAGAGAAAGGAGAAAAGAAAGAGGGAAAGAGAGGGAATTAAAGAAAGAGGAGAAAGGGGAAGTAAGTAAGAATGAAACAAAAGGAGAACGACATCAGAACACGCCATGAGATTGAACTCCTAACTTACATAAATCCAAATATCACAAATATTTGGCTTCCCTCAAGCCCAATTAGTTTTAATCCACGCCGAACAAACGGTAATCATGAAGGTTAATGCGCCAACAGTACTTGTGATCTAAATGTGTAAAATAAATTGAGAAAACACGAGGGAGCCATGGGGCCATTCCCCAAGCTTATAAGTGGTCAAGCAAAAAAATTGGTAGGGACGATTCCCTAGCCCCAGCACCATAAACTTATAGGTCTACTGGCTAGCATTTTGAATTAAGTACTTAACCTCAAAAATACCTTCTTAATAGACTAAAATCCCCAAGAGCTTCCGGGGGCTCGCCCCTGGACCCGGGCAGGGGCTCTGACTCATGCACCGCAGTCCCGTTAAAGGACATTGGCGTAGACTATAATAGGCCTATGTATAGTTCCCCTTCGGCAGTACAAGCTTATTACTGCCAGTACAGTGAGCAAAGTTAGAAACCAGGTTACCATTTAAGCTCAAAAGTGGTAATCTGAGGTTATGAATAGTGAAGAGCTGAAGGCTTCCGGGGGCTTCGCCCCCTGGAACCCCCAGAAGGGCTTGCTCCGCACCCACACCCATGGATGTCGTTATGCAATTTTTCTCTTTGGCAGTACAAGCTTATACATGTATACTGCCCAGTCTCAGTGAGCAGCAAAGTTAGAAACCAGTCTGTACTCGGGTCTTTACTTTGATATTTACCCGCTCAACATTGGTCATTTTAAAGGTCTGGAATAGCTAAAACCTAAGAGCTTCCGGGGGCTCCGCCCCTGGACCCCGGCAGGGAGGGGCCCCTAAAGCGAGCCCCTGTACCCCACCCGTCCAGGGCTTCCGGTTTTTGCGCCCGTTTTGTGTCAAGGCACTTGCGGTGTTGCAGTTCGAACGATCAAGAAAATGGTCTGTAAAGACTTAAGAGCATTAGTCTAGTGGCCCGAACGTGCGCCGTTAATTGTATTGTTTTATTCGCTCACTACGTTTCCAGGGACTCTTACTGGGAGCATACCATTCTTCAATTTACAACCCCCTGACATAATGTCTAGCGACGGCCCCTGATTGTCACTATCACATCCAAACCAAACAACTTTTAGCTATAAGAGTTCACAGGGTAATGAAAAAAATAGCAAAGCTTTCTTCAAAATTAAAATATCCAAAGACTATTTTCCAGCCATGAAAATTTGACATAATACTCTAGAATCATTTGAACTCACAGAAAATAACTGAATAACTGACATTTGTTCAATTTGGTAGCTTGGTTTACAAAATACAGCATTCAAAATTAATTTAACCTTGCCACTCATATTTCTAAAGATAACCTTCAGTCTCTGATCATATCAACGTATGGGAAATTATGCTCCAAGTAAAATTTTTACAAATCTGGAGTTAAATTGGTCTAGCTGGATGAACCTTGAACCCATAGATCTATGGAATGCAATCAGGGGTATGGTAATAGGGTTTGTCTGGGATGTCACAGTTCCATACCCATGTTCAATTATTTTGCAAGATGTGTCAATGTCATCATACTCCAGTGAAAGCGGTCATAGCCATTGGATAAGGTGCTACATTTTCACCAGCGTACCCATTCATGGCAATTGGAGACAGTGCAAGCACTGCAGGGGGCAATTATGACTTAATTTCAACTAAACACCATACATCATACATGCATAACTGAATTGAAATGGTTTCCCTGTATCCTTCCCTGCTTCAAGATTCAGCCCTTCAATCGCCAGACCCTGCTCCTTACTTGCTTTCTGAAGCTTCTCAGCCCATTCAAAGATCTCGATGGAACTTCCTTACGAATCAATATCGTAACATCACCGGTCACCTAGAAATGTAAGATTAATAAGCGTATAGCGTACTATAATCAACAAAGTGCATTTTTTTCCGTGGATTTGTATATTTGGAATGTCTACCTTGTTTCTGAATTGATCAAAACTTACTGCAAATGTACTCTCAATAAAATTTGTTAAGTACAAGAGTTCATGTGTAAACTATGTTTGTGTGTTAAGTACACCCCAAGGACTTGTCTGTTCAAGACTTCCATGATCTATGCTTCTCAAATGTAACTATGTTGTCTCAAAATATTTGTATATGGCCCACCGTTAGATTTCAAGTGGGTGTGGAAGTTTGGTTTTTTGCTAACTGCCTTTGCAGTGATTGCTTTCATTAAGTTCAGTGGAAAAGTTTTGTTTCTTCTTTTTCCAGTTTTAAGAAAACATCTGTGTTTAGAAGTGAGTGGGATTTTGTTTCACTTATCAGTGGGTTATTATTCCCTCGAGATTGTACTAAGTTGGATGGATACAAGCAACAGCATTGCATTCCCCACATGTGGTGCACAAGCAAAGATTGGCAGAATATCACATCACATGCCCAGAGTTGGGTGGTTGTCTCATGTAAGCATACAAAGTCCTCTGTTCCAATTATTTTAAGATTTAGGACCATTGGCATATGCCACTAGGAAATTCATTTACATTTCCTAATCTGCTAGAAACAAACTTTTGATTGGATGACATCACACCCATCACAGTGGATAACTTTCTCAGTTCATTGACACGTAATGGATGATCTGACCCTGGTTCTGGGAGTACCATTAAT
>JAMKCH010030014.1:0-16803 GCA_023653785.1 Ophioderma brevispina
GGTCCGAGGACCGCGATATATTTCATAAACTGGACGCTTATCGGGGTTTTCGTGTTCGGAAAGTTTTTACGCTGTCCAGTTTGAAGTACGAAATAACGGCGCGGGAGTAATGATGTACCGACTTTCAAAGCAACCGTTGCAAAAATCGCACTGCAACTAATATTTTGCAGAGGAAACATGTATTGGAATTCTTATGGAATCGTCAGATTTAATCAATTTTTTCACATGTAATGCCTAAAACGCAACTAAAAATGTACTTTGTTCTTCAGCACATTACACAATATCTGTCGCATGATAAGTAACCTAAATCCCCTAACCCATCTCCCATTGTATGGAAATGATTTGGTTAAAGCTCGCTTTTCAAATAATGATTTGTATTGATGCGTGACTCCTGCATATTGCTCTTGGGTTAATAGACCAAAATGATACCACGACCGCATTCACCAAAGAGGAGAGAATTTTCATGACAGAATTTCGTTGCAGTTCAGCGTGAATGGGTAAACGTCTTTCCACTTGTAGGGTTCCCATAAGATGGCAATCAAGAGAAACAGAGACACATTTCCGGATACTACCTAAGGTAGAGTAGGTGTGCACCATTGGTAGCACCCTGTATCTCTCTCCAGAAAATAAACTGATTATATCAGTTAGCAACTTTGTTTTGCCATTCATGCATATGGGTATCTTTGGTAAGCAAAGTTACCCAAACTGACTCCCGTCACTGAAATTTAAAATATCAAGCCCAGCACGAGATTCCCCCAGTATCTGACTCCCACTAGGCAGCTTTCCATCAGAAAAGCACATAAAACGACTAGTAGAGAAAATAAGAGCCGACATATTAAAACATGCCGCTCTCGATCGCAATAACCCATCAATTCAATGAATTGATGGGTTAAAAACAAACCAGAGTTTGCTGGACGTAAGTTGGGTGAGATTGATTTGCAGTCCTTCCAAGCTGATCTCTTTTCACTGTTTGGCTCCCAAACAGACAATGTGAACAGTCTTGCGGAGCTTTATGATACAGCTATCAAACAAGCTCTTGATAAACACGCTCCTCTAACCATAACCACTCGCACCTGTAGACCACGGCAACCTTGGTACAACAAAGACATCCATGTGGCGCGTCGTCTTCGTCGCAAGTATGAACGGAAGTGGCAGAAAAGCAAACTCGAGATTGATCGACAACTTTACAATGACCAACGAACAGTGGTCAACAATATGATTGACAATGCTAAGAAGGATTACTATAGGGAAGAACTTGCCCAAGCTAATAACTAAGACTATTTTCCTTTTCAACAACAACAACAACAAAATCCTTCCTGCCTACGATTCGGATCAGAAACTTAATAATGACTTTGGGAACTTCTTTAGAGAAAAAGTTGACAAGATCTATAGCAGTATCAGATACGAATTGGAGGTGACTAACTACAAGCAAATTCTTGTCTCTGACGACCCCATAAAATGTAGTTTCCAGGAGTTCAATTTTGTGAGTGAGGAGGACATTCTAGATGTCATTCGCAAATCACCTGCAAAATCTTGTATGTGCCCACGTGGTTCATTAAACAACACGCTCACATGTTTGCTCCAATGTTATCACGCATAGTCAATGAATCTCTCAGCACTGGCACTTTCCCTACCTCGCTGAAGCATGCAATAATCACTCCCATCATAAAAAAAAAACAATCCTTAGACCTGAATCAACTAAAGAACAACAGGCCTGTCTCAAATATACCTTTCCTCTCCCAAGTCATCGAGAAATTTGCAGTCAAGAACATCACCGACTACATAGCCAGCGAGAACCTTGGTGAACCCTTACAATCAGCATATAGGGTTTCTCACAGTACTGAATCAGCACTGTTATCAGCACTGTTAAAGGTTGACATAATGCAGATTATTTCTCAACGGAGAGGTGTATTCTTGGTTCTTCTCGATCTGAATGCAGCCTTTGATACTGTTCGCCATTCCATCTTGCTTGATCGCCTTTCCAACAACTTTGGCATCACAGGTACTGCACTCAGATGGTACAAATCATATCTGTCAGGCAGAACAACTCGTATTTGCATCTCTCAGACGTTCACATTCTGGACTATGGATTACCCCGGGGTCCATTGTGGGCCCACAGTCCTTCATAATATATTCTGTCATAATCGGTCAAATAATCAGGCCCCATAAGTTGCAATATCACATTTATGCCGACGACATCCAACTGTATGTACCTTTTGAACTGAAGGACTCGCAATCCATAAACGGTGCACTTTCACGTCTTACATCATGCATCTCGGACATCAAAAGCTGGATGACACAGAATATGCTGAAGTTGAATGAGGAGAAAACCGAATTGTTTATAGCTGCCCCAGACCATCTGAGGTGCAACATACCCCATGTTACTCTCTTGGTTGGTGACAAAGTAATTCACCCTTCTAACAGTATTCGCAACTTGGGAGTTATTTTTGACACTTCTATGACAATGTCCATCCATATTGCATCATTACACAGCCGGATCTTACTCACGTGGTAGCCTATGTGAGGGCAGCTGCACCATGTCTACCGCGGCAGCTACTGCACAGTACACCCTGGGCTAATTGCGAGGCGGGAGCGGCAGATAGGGCTTACAAAGTACACAGTTTATTAGGTATTCAGTAATGTGGCTACTCTACTGTCTCTGCTTTACCTACCCCCATGGCTACCCTGAGTTGCCCCACTAGGTGTAGAGAAGGTGGATGTTGAGAGACAGTACCAGGGTAGACACGCAGCTACCACGTAGCTACCCCGCAATTACACGACACCATTTTGAGATGGATGAAAAGTTTCATGAATGAGGGCGCTAATACACTTGGGCTCCGTTAAGCGTTTTTTGAACGTTTTTAGGAAATTCATTACGCAATTCAAATCGGGCATCATCAAAAAAACCCCATATTCCCGCAATTGTATAAAAAATAAATGGCAAATTATGCCACACTTCATAAAAACAAATTGGGCCATGATGAAATACCGCGCGCCTTGAGACCGGTGTAACCAACGTACTACTCCACGACGGTTGGCAGAAACCCCCAAAGCCGCTGTGTGTACACTATCCGTCTATGCGGCAAAATCCCGGAATCCTGGCTCGGCGAGTGTACGTCTAGTGGGTAGGTAATCATGCTACTCATGTAGCTGTGTGTTAACTCCATGAAGAATTGCCGTGTATGTAGCAACTTAACTTTCATCTGATAAATCTAACCCGCATCCGCAAATTTCTTCGATTTTGACACCTGTCACTTGATCGTTCGTTCCATTATTTTATCAAGACTCGATATGGCAACGTGCTTTCTCATAGGTCCAACGTCAAAGATCTCACGTTTTCAGTCGTGGTGCAGAACTGGGCTGCTAAGCTAATCTGCTGTGTCGGAAAATTTGACCATGCATCTCCTTGTTTACGACAACTATACTGGCTTTGCCGATTAAAGAGAGAATAACTTTTAAGGCGCTTGTATTTGTTTTATTGTACCTCTCGGAACAGCACCGACTATCTTATGCTTGTCTCTCTCTCTATCGACCAGCACTTGCAAGTCTTCGATCGGCATCAGATATCACACGTCACCTTGCAGAACTCGCACCTATCAAGGACTCAATTGCTCAAGACCGGACTTCTCTTTGTTGCTCCTCACATCTGGAATAATCTTAACATGACATTAGAGAATGTGACTTCATTCACAAAGTTAAGAAGTGTTTAAAACTCATTTATACCAGTGACATGTAATCTCTCTTGTCATTCTGCGTTTGTTTATTTTCTTATTTGTTTCCACCGCTCAGCGCTGCGATCTTGATGTGTAGCGCTTTATAATGCCATGTGTAGTTATGTATGTATGTAGGTATGTTTTAACTGTCACACGCGTAATATTTGAATAATTTTACTACCCTCCGTCTTCTAATAACAGACTTTGGTCTGTTTTTTGTACACATTTAAAAAAAACACTAGTCTTCATTTTGCAGACTAGTTAAGAAAGATTTATCACAGAAACCAGAAGCGCTTTTGAAGTAAATAACCCAGGTTATGGAGTAAGTGACTTACCAGGTCCGCAGAGGAGATACCATCACTTTCCAGAATGACAGAGCATTATGGACGTTGATGGGTCAAGCTGCAAGGAAGCCACCGATCGAAGCAGTCATTAAACAAGCCTAAGAACTCTAAACATAGGAAAGCTGGGAATGTTAGGACAGGGTACGCTATTGGGAAGAAAGAGGTGCAAAAGTATTGAAGGAGTATCGCCTAGATGTGCTGTGCATCAGTGGTGCCGTTGACAGGTTGAGACTAATATTCTCTGGAAGAGAAGAATGGATTACATCGTAATGGAGTAGCCATAATGATGTCTAGTTTTGCCGAGAAGGCTTGAGGATGGAACCAATTAATGACAGAATCATAATTTGCAGATTCCACTCAAAGTTGACGATTATACATGTGTACCCACCAAAAATGGACGCAATCTGATGAGATAAAGGCAAGTTCTACGACGCTACAGTCAGTAGTAGAAAAAAGTTCACAAGCATGACTGGTGCTCATAACAGGTGATATGAATGCAAAGTTGGGATTAACAACATTGATAAAGAGATGGTTATGGGGAAGCATGGTATTGGAAACAACAGTACTGAGAAAGACTTACTGACTTTTGCGGTTTGAACAGTTATGTACTAACATGCACTTTATTTCCACATAAAGACATTCATAAAGCCACCTGGACATCTCCTGACAAGAGACTACAACCAGATGACCCATGTTCTCATCTACAGGAAATATCGATCTCATGAAAGACCCAGAGTAATGAGGTGTGCAGATGTCGGAAGTGACCATCAACTTGTTAGAACCCAAATCAAGGTCAAACCTTAAGAAACAGTCCCAAATCAAACCAAAGGAATGAAGTAATGGTGTAACAAAATTGCAAACCAAGAGGACAAATAAACAATTCTCAACTTGACTCAGGAACAGATTCGCCGTACTGGAAGCAACACCAGAAAAAAACCTGACCTGAGTAAAAATGGATAATTTCATTAAAGCAGTTTAATCAGACAGCCAAAATGTCCTAGGAATCAAGAAAAAGACCAGACAAACCATGATAAGTGGAAGTAAAATATAGTGTCAGGGCGGACAGGCGGAAATGGATGGATACCCTAGCTGATGAGGCACAAAGGGCAGCTGAAATTCCAAATGAAGACTGTATCTGACATTACCCCCAATATGTAATGACAAACCACGTCATGCTGTGGGGTTAAAGACAGAAAAAGCAGGCACACTCATCACAGATGAAAAAGGCAAGAAGGAAAGATGGAAAGAGGCACTTTGAAGAGATTTGAAGCAGAGATTCACAGAACCCAGTTTTGAAATAGGAGTATGCCAATATTACTGAACTTGTAACATTAACACAAAGCAATCTAAAGAGAAGTTTTTGATGCAATTAAAAAGCTTAAGACTGGGAAATCCGGTGGCATAGATAGTAGATCCACACCGGAGTTTTTTGAAAGCAGATATTCAGACCTTAAACTACATAACATCATAATGAAATTTGTAACAAGAACTCATACCTACGACTGGACAGAAGACTGATAGTTAAGCTGCCAAAGAAAGGTGACTTATCAATTGTGGAAAATTGTAGAGCTCTCCCCTCCCTCTCAATTGCCAGCAAAGTGTTGGGAGTATACTGATTAACAGAATTAAATGTGGCATAGATGATAAGTTAAGACAGAGCAGGCTTTGATTTCGAGAAGGGAAAACACAACTGAACAAATCTTCATCTTGAGACCAAGTGAACAATCATTGAATGCAGACAACTCTTTACTTTAATTTCATCGATTCGAGAAAGCATTTGATTCGATTCACCGGGATAGCATGTGGGAAATATTAAATGAGACAATATGGTATCCAAAAAATAAATCACCATGGTAAAACTAATGTACAGTGACAGTGCATGTGGCAGTACTTTGTTATGGAAAAGGCTACAGAGTGGTTTCCAAGTGAAAACCGGTGTCAAACCAGGGGATGTGATTGTCCCCCATGTTTTTTTGTTATCTCCTCGTATTGATGGATGTGACCAGAATACTAAAAACAATAATACTGGCATACGATGGCGATTCATTCCCAGCTTGAAGATCTGGATTTTGCGGACGATATCGCCCTCCTTCATCACTCACAACCATTGCAAAGGAAGACAACAGTATTTCTGACACTGGCAAGAAGACCGCATTAAAGATCAAGACATGAAAATCCAACTTCTGATAATGACAGCAAGAAAAATTATGCAGTTCAAATAGATGGAAAGGACATTGAGGATGTAGATGAAATTCACCTATCTTGGCGCATTATTAATAAAGAGGGTGTTGGAGAAAATGACATCAAGAACAGAATTAATAAAGCCAGAAATGTTTTTTGTAAAAGCTGAATAAGGTGTGGAGGTCAAGAAGTATAGAAGGTCAACCGAAAGGCCAAGTTGTTACAAAACATTGTCAGACCTGCCTTCTCTACGGTTGTGAGACATGGCGATCAACAACGTGATGAATAAAACCTAGATATGTTCAATATCAATTGCGTAAAAAGAGCACTTCATATATTCTGACCAACATTATTGGCATGATGAGCTCATTAATCTTGACTCAACTTCCCAAAGGAGTCAGAAGTCAAGAAAGGCGTTTGGAATTGGACAATGTCCTTTCTCAGAAAACAAGAGTACACTGCCTACCATGGAACAGAAGGAAAACGAAAAGGGTTAGACCGACACACCATGCGGAGAACTGTAAGAGAAGGTGAGAAACCCAATGGATGGAAGAGTTGGAATGAGGCCAGGGGATGTGCTAGAGACCGACAAACTGGAAAAAAGGCGTGGAGGCCTTATGTGCCACAGGGCACGAAGCGGATAGGTAAGGTAAGGTATAATATATCTGCATTTATTTAGTTATAGCATCCCAAAATCAAGTTTAAAGTTTAAATTAAAGTATGAGATATATGTCTGAGCATTACAAACTAATATCTGGTATTTTATTTTCACAACATACTTCAAGATGACGGCCGATATATTATCAGTATATGGCAATTTGTAAGTTTTAACGATTTTAAAAGGCAGCCATATTGGATGTAAATTTGATTTGGTAGCATATTAACCTACCAGAAATGTTAGATATAAGTTTCTACTCGGTAAAATGCCCAAAAATATGTCTCTATCACAAAAACTTGATGAATTATGGTCAATTTAATGATTTCAGGCTTTATTGGATTTCTGGGCGGCCATATTGGATTTGATGGTAATGTTATGATCAAGTAATATCAAGTACCTGTTCAATAGATTCATCGGGATTGAAAACCTGGATATAGAGCACAAAAGTATGACCATTTTCAATGAATTTAGGTGGTGGCAGCCTTATGGGTTTCTACAGGCCCCTGTCTAAAAAAAAAAATGGCACATCAGAAAAAAATTGGGTAAATATGGAAATTTAAAAATAAGTCATTTTATTGACCCTAATATTAGAGAAACAAAAAGACCAGGCTTTTCCAAATGGTGTTGTTAACATCGCATTTGCTTTGGTAATGCCAGAAGATATATCAATTTAGTGCGATATACCAAAATCGACTTTGTGCCACTTTTATGCATCCATGGGCAGAGTTTTTCGCCCGGCTATGCCATGTTGTCTTGGAACTCACAAAAGATTGCAACTTGACAAAAAGAAACAAACACTAGATTAAATGTAAACAAAGGAAGTCTAGTTTTATCGACACAAATTTTAATAGTCAATATAATCAGTTCAATTGTGAAACTCTTCTTTTCAATAACAAACAATACAAATATTTATTGCACGTCAATGAAAATGGAGCTTTGAATTTATTACAAGATTGGTATCTGTTAAAAATATGGCAGAAGGAATGTAATTGCAACCAAATTAAAAAACTCCAAAATCCAAAGAGAAATGGTTTAAAATATTGCACTATTTTGTGCATTTTCTAATGTAATAAAAAAATTCGAATTTGGAAGCAAAGTATCAAAGTGGGGTAGGGATTTGTGTTTCAGGATAATTCAAGGGTACAAGCAAACTCTCCTCAAGGTCGCTGTACGCCGGCTGAACACTCAGGGTTCTCTCTGACAACAGTAGTCGAATGTTATTCCACTTTCTCTTTAAAGCCAGAACAAACGTACTGATAATAACTTCCACCATACGTAACTGTTTCTATCTTTTAGAGTTTCTTTATGAAGTTACTCCCTTTTAAAGAATGCATATCTGTTCAAGTGTGAAAACCTTATGTGTGACTTAATTATTCACGTTTTCATCAACCTAGAAAGTGGCACAAACTCGATTTTTGTGTCGCGCAGTAAACTGGAGTTATCTCTCGATTGAAATAACAATGAGATGAAACAAAAATCTTGGCAGCTGGTTTATTCTCTTGAATGGGAATTACAAAACAACTTAACTTATGTGAGATATTACTATGAAAAAAATCGGTTTTTGATTGTACCATTTTTTTTTGAGACCCGGCTGTAGAAAATGCCATTGAACGAAATTTTGCACACCCTCCAGAAATTATTGGCTAAGGTCATAATAAACTAAAATCTGCCAATCACTCCGTTTCCACCCTGCGCCCATAATTCCTTCTAATATACTTTACAGATGAGATGAAGAAAAAAATAAAGGTTTCTGTTGATCACAAAAACCCAAGAGTGGTGGTTCGAGGTTGAGGATTGGGTGATGCCTTTTAAAATAAATAACACCATTAAATTAAAACAAAAGAATGATTTTGAAAAAAATGTAATGTGGAAAAGAAAAAGGAAACTAACCATATACCTGGTAATGGTATATCGTAAAGAGGCAGATGTGTGGTTTCTATAAATAACGTTTGTATAAATCAATATCTACATTTAGTATTTGTTTCTGTACTTCAACAAGCAAATAAGCTTTTAAGAGAAGGTCAAAAGCTCTTTATTTAGAAAATATTTTGTCTTATTGTACAAACTTACGCTTGACGGGAAAAGAAAATATTTATTCAAAAGACTACGCCAAACAATACAAAAATCCTTTATTCAAAACATTTATTCTTTTTGAATTCGATATAATTATGGAAGGCTTCCGAGTTTGCTAAAAATCCATAACATCAACATTTGTGAACAAGAAGAGTCCTTAAAGGAGAACCTTTACCAAGAATAACTTACACAATATACGCTATAAAACATATAAAACAATTATTGAACACATATGGAGTGGTTTCATGGGAAAATGGAAATATACTAACCATAAAACGAATTAAAAACATTTTGTCTGACCATGCGCTATTTGAAATTGGCGCTAGTGTATATGGGATATGTATTTTTATCATACCATCATGTAGATCCCTCGATTTTCATTGGATAATCGCCTCAATTTACTGACTAGATATATCTCGTATCACCCCCTCGGAGCGCGTCTCAACGTCCGTATCATGTCAGTTAGGAACTGCGCATGAGTGACCATGCATCTTGACAACAAAATCCGAAAATTCGGCGTTCATTTTTTGACGTAAATCACTGCTCTAATTTGGCAATTTTTAGCATTGTTGAACCGAGTTGGAACAAGATTTCAGCATAATCGCTCTCACATACACTAAAAGACTTTAAAATAGATCAATAATTTTGTTTGTTAATCAGAAAAAGATAATTTTTAGGGCAGTTTATTTTCAAAGATTCTTGTCGCTGAAAATTCGTCACCATTGCACTCATTTAAAACAATAGGCCAACAGTTAATTTACGGTAAGTATTGTTTGTTTTGTCATTTTGTGAATACCCTTAGAGTTTTCTTAGGTCCTATGTTTGTGCTAATTTTGTTCTGCTTGGGTATGATAAAATTGTTATTAGGTGAGTTTTGAGGTGACACGGATTATATCTAGTCTCGGATTCTGTATCTGGGCTCGGGCTGCACCCTCGCCCGATACAGACTCCTTGACTAGATATAATCCGTATCACCCCAAAACTCACCTAATAACTAATAGTGATATGCGATACGGACGGACCTTCACACATGGTGCTTTCATAATGTGTATTTCCTATGGCATGTATGACGCAAACGTGCCGGTCGTATCGCATAACACGTTATACACTCGCGCGATTTTTAAATAGCACATGGTCAGACTAGATGGTTTTAATTCATTGTTACGGTTAATATAATTCTGTTTTTCTATGAAACCTCTCGATATGTGGTCAATAATTATTTTATAGTGTATATTGTTTAATATTATTTGTTGTACGGGTTCTCCTTTAAAGCGGCACTGGCATATTTTCACAAAATATGAAATTTCTTCAATTTGGTCGCATATGATAGTCTAGGCCATTGGAAGAATAAAGATATATTTTACACATAAAAATAACATACCCAAAAGCAGAGAGGGACATTAATAAGAGGCTAAAGGCATCCAGGTGATTTATAGGCTAAGTTTGCCGTAACTTTAGTCAACAAATGTGTCTATTACATGAATATCATAGACACGTACTCATTGATATTAAAACCTCAAAGGTCACAGACCGGTCAAACAAGGTGCATGCCGTGAGAATCAACTCTGGCGTGTGTGTGTGTTTGTTTTTTTGGTGTTACACGCCATTTCCGCGTCGTCTGCTGAATTAATGTCGCCGGCGACATTAATTATAAAATCGTTCTATATAAGTGCGCTGATTTGGGCTTAATGTATATAAAAGCTTTATAATCATGCAAAAATATAAATTTTGAAAAATCTAGAGGGCGCCTTATTTTTTTTAATGTGCCAGTGTCTCTTTAAGAAAATGCTGTCAAATGCTAAGACTATACGTGTGTGCGAATCACTCATTATGTTGCTTTGCAAATGATGATGTAATCATGAGCATATTATTTCTCAATGTCCCAATATCAAGCACGTTGTTTACAGACAGCATATGCACCATGCATCATATGCAATCGCATTGTCCCAGATCAAGCATGTTATTTATGGACAGGTCAATTCCACGCAGCCTATGCACCATGCATACTTGGTATAGATGAGTTGACATGTGACGTCAACGCCCGGCAACGAACAAAGCACTGCCCGGCAGTATGCATGAGCATCTGCAGGGCTTGTGCTTTTAAAATTCGCGCTCAATCAGGCGTGATAAGGCTATTGAATGCTGTAACTGTATGGGCATATTCTTCACACCTCTAACATGTCAGTAGACCAGGTGCTCACTTGTGTTTGTAAACATTGATGTCAGCTCATCTATAGCATTGACCCAGATCAGATGTGAGTTTTGTCCAAGACAATTTGTTTTGGGCCTTGGTTGCTGGTTCTAAAAAATTCCAGACTTCCACAAGATAAGATAGATTTCTGGGGAGAAAAAGGTGAACCACTTTGCATTTATTCATCCGCATGATAAATAGTCCAACATGTGTAATAATACTATGGTGGCGATTCACATGAAGAATGTTCAGTTATCTGATTTTTATATCAACAAACCTAAAAAGACCGCCTATTCAGAAAACCTAGTAATTAGAAGGCCCGTTAGTTTTTATTGGTTACTCGGTTACACGTTTGCATAAGGCAGTTTAATCATGATAATTGTTTTCAACTCGCAGTGTACTATTGAAGACTTGTGTAGAACAGAGGATGGGCCACAGGTTTGAACAAACATGGGATACCCAGAAAGAACTCCAGAACACCCACCTCTGCCGATCCGACAACAAAAAAACTCGCTTTGGTGTGGACATATATTATTGTAAAATATCGATGGAACTTGGTTAAAATAATATTAAAATGACGTCTACGCAACGAACAAAATAAAGGCAGGAGCCTGATCAAAATAACAATAAACCAAAATTAATAAAACCAAACACAAGAGCAGGCAACTGAGCAGGGAATGAATTGGCTTTTAAGACATTTGTATATACACGGTGATGGAGCTTAGCTAATATGATTGATAGACTATTCTGTAGGCGAGACGTTCATGCAGCTTTATTGGAAAGACTCTGACCAGTTCAGTTCTTGGTTAGAACGTGGGCATGATAAGGACATGTAAGGGTCGAAAGAAGCTGGTGTTAGCGTTGTCGATGAGCCATGCAATAGCGTTTAACATCAGCCTGTGAAGTACTGTTATATATCATAGTGAGTTAATTTTGAAATTTGCATTAGTTGAATTTATTAATTGTATAAAGTTTTCATCCTGATTGAATGACCTTGATCCAAATCCTCCATTTCTTAACGTGCCAGCCGATGTTTCAATTCCGTTTTGATATGGGAGATGGGCTAAAAACATAATTGTGAAGTCCCATACATACATGTATAACCTGTGTAAACATGGTCAAACCAAAATTTGGTCACTTTTCCGTATAACATGCAACAAAAACATATTTGAGACTTAAGATTTCACGGGGTACATGGACAAAAATAGTAGCGTGCTTCCGATAACATATTTGATCATTTGATAAATATGGGGTTCTAGGAACGAGGATGTTAGCAATTGGGCCTGGACGTTTTTAACGTGTGGCAAACTATGTCAACCTATATCTGGGGTGGGGGGGGGTAGTGAAGATACGTCCCCTGTTGCTGATTTCATCATCAATTACTTCACTTTACCTTAATCATGCATGATGCTCAGAATGAAAACGTTAAAATATATACATTTATTTGGCAATGTGAGCACACTTTAAGGTGCATTTCGGGATTTCAGCACCATCGCTTTATTCTTATCAATAGATCCTTGATACAAGCTTATTTCCCAAACTGAGCTGATCCGGATCTTGCTCTTTTGTGTTTGAGCAATTGCTTGTTTCCCACGTCCCATACGCTACGTGTTGTAATTTCTGTCCGTTACGGACAAGAAAATACAAAATTGCGAATTTTCTTCCAAATGCGACCGAATTTTGCACGTAAGATTGGGAACACTTGGATTACTAAGGCCAATAGTTCAGATGATAAAAATCCCAACATAGTTTGGTAAGTCGGGGGACGAAGGCTGTGATCACGAAATGCCCCCTTAATATACGAGACAGAAAGAAACCGTAGACTTGTCATTGAGCGCCTCAGTACTTGATCCGCCATTTGTTCCTTTTTTTGACGGGTCGCTATAGAAACCACTGGTCTCAAAATGGAAGGGAGTCTATTTGTAACTGAAAGTGTTTTTTATTTCTGTGTGTTATAATGATTGGATACATTCCTGAAAATTTGCTGTATTAATATAGATTATGTAATGAATTTTCAAGGGACAAAAATGACAATGTACCGGCCAATTGACATTTCAGGAAATGTAAAATTATACTTCTAGACTCAACTGGAACTGTGTTTTTCACACATTTTACACTGACTGGAGATACATGCATAACATCCATAGCTAACTGTGGTCAAGTCAAAATATGCAGAACACTGGGTGAAGGTCGTGTGTTTTTATCAGAGATGTCTGTATCTGTATGTCAACACATTTGCCCATAAATTGGAAAAATATGTGCTAACTAGCTCCAAGATCCAAGTCCATTACTATTATTATCATCTCTGCCACATGTTATGGGTGTTATTAGTATTACACATGCAGAGGGTGGCGCAGTCTGGAAGCAATACTGCTTACAGACCCTGGTATGCGATGGTCAAGGTAGCTATATCCCATATCAGTCTCAGCATTGAAAACGGCCGCAATCTAACAGCTAGCCAGCATGAAGTATGGCATTATCTATGGAGCATACCTATAGTATTTTGACGTCTAAATAACCAAATATTTAACTTGATTCGAGTCCCTACTTGATTATATTTTCGTGCTTTGCGCTGTTATTTGAGCTAGTTTATATTTGTTGGATCTAATATTTGAAGAAAACCATTTTAATTATTCTGGGTGTGTTAAACCTTTTCTTGTATCTAGGTGATAATAGGCAAATATATATTTTGTATGTTACTTATGAAAAGGCACTCATGCAAGTTTTGTTTATATTCCTGGCCTGTGTATCATTTAGATTTAGTATCATCCAAACTATTCGAGGATTCAGACCACATCGCAGATTCCGGATTCGAGTAGTAATTAGTGAAAATTAATACCATAAAAAAAATAAAAAAAATAAAAAAAATAAAAGTTTAAATTTCAAGCTATTTAAAATGCGCAAGTAACCATGGTACGTCCATGGTGGAACATAACATTTTCTTCTGCTACTTTGGAATAAGTAAACTACCTCTTCCAAAGCATGGACCAGGCCCAAAATTTTTTGAATGAGTGCCTTTTGCTGAAACCCATTAGAGTCAATTATATTTTCAGCAGTTGTGTAATAAAAATTGGAAATGCAATGGGCAAAAATCTTATGGAAAATTTCGCCCCTGTCTTTGGCATTCGAGAAAGGAAATTCTCTGAGCTAACATCATCAACTCCTTTGGATTGGTATGTTTATTTATTTCCAGGTTTGGAAATTTTCGTTAAAAAAACTTGGTTTCTCGACCGAGACACCTACACAAAATATTTTATAAAAGTTATTTTTTGTTTTTAAATTTGCAAATCCAGGCTTGCTGATGGAAAAGCCAGGGTTTTCAAAAACCCTGCCAATCGGGGAAAAAAACGGTTTATTTATTCGAAAAGGTAATGTTTTTGATAAATGAAGTGTATGGGCCAACTGTTAAAATCAAATTAAAAAGTAAAAAGTTTTAAAAAAAAAAAACAGGTTATTGATTTGAAAATTATTTTTTCTTACCTGCTTTTCATCAGAAGCTGGTTCCAAGTTATTTATCGTCAAAAAATCATGTGTTTAAACACCTTTTTGTGTCGCCTGCTTAATCATTAATACACATAGGGATACCTTTGTCCACTGTTGTTGTTGATGTCTGTGTTGTTTTGTTGTCTGTTGTTGTCGTTTGTGAAAAAGGGGTCAACTTTTGCCTGTAATATCCAATACTTTGGATGGATTTAAACCAACTTGAGTCATAGGTCAGCATGGGATCCCTCCTTTTGTTTGATGCTGTACAAAGGTCACATACTCAAGGTCACAGGTCATGTAGGTCAAGTTGTAAGATAGGATGAAAATGTAAAATTGACTCTCCATTTGAAAAGTTGAAGTTCAATTGCACCAAACTTTGTTTAATGAGTTTTTAATATGCAAACCCTCATTTGTTAGAGGTCCAAGGTCACATTTCAAGAAGGTCATGTTAGTCCTATCATTCACTAACCGCTGATGGCAAGATGACACAAGTTGGTCCGAAGGACCGATGTATTTTTTTGATCGAAAAGCCAGTTTTGTTACAAACCGAGCGTATCAAAATTAATAAACCTAATTTGGCGAGTTTGAAATCCATATTTTTATTCAGCCATTCCATGTTTTTTGCCGAAAAAAAACATTTTTTTGTGTCCTTATTCTTGTCATATTCTCCACCAAAGGAATCTCTAATCATCCCTTAAATAACCATAACATCACCAAATTCATGATTTTATCTATTTTTTTGTATCAAATGTATTTTTCAGACCAAAATTGGTTATGTTAAGAACACTATCAGTGATTTGCTAAATCAGAAAATCGAAAAAATCATCAAAAATCAGATTTTTGCATGTATGTACAATTACAGGTATCCTAACATACCCTGCAAATGATTAGCCCAAAGCAACTAATAAGAACAGAATCGGAAATTTAGATCATTACTGTCTCGTTCGAACACTTACTCAAACGTAATTGAATGGGAATCGTATCATGGAAGCAATGCCTTTTCTCCTTTTCTGTCATTCTACAGGTGGAAAATGTAACTTATGAGAATTCTACAGACTTATCCTTCATTTGAAGCTATTCCTACAAATTTCAAATATTTTTTCAAATCACTGATAGTGTCTTTAAATTTAAGTAACCTCTGTAAATAAAATGTTTTCCTTGCCACATTATTTGCAAATTGCAATCTTCAACATTTTACACTGGCATACACATCAAAACATCGCCATTAATCTGATATGTATTCAATTCTATTTCTTTTTATACATGTTTTACCAAGAAAAGTGCAACTCCCAACTAAAAACCAAGTGCTATACTTAATGTCTCTTCCATTTGTCCTTCAACTTCTTTAAAATCATATACCGCGACCCCATCAGTTTTTTTCAAAACTTGTTTAGGTTAACAGGGGAACAACTAGCGTGAAGCGCGCCAAAATTAACCTGAAATGCAATACATATGACATCTCTCATAGTTGTAGTTAGACTACAAAAAGTATACACCATGGTAGCTTTTTGCCAAATACTTCTAGGCAAAACCACATCTGTAAAAGACAAACATACAAGAGGGTTGGAACCTAATCCGTAACGAACAATTCTTGTTTCAACACAGAATGCAGCAAAAAGCAATAAAATTACATTTTACCATTTTATGGCTTCATATTTTAATCATGCATACTGTAATTTCAGAAAGGCGACTCCTGATAAAAAAAAAAAAAATAAAAAAAAAATGGGGAGAAAAAAAAAAATTTCGAATAAAATGTTTTTGTGTATTAATTTAATATAGGCTACTAATTCAAATGTTATCTATTGCCTAAACTGCTTTATTGCAAATTTGAATGAATTGGAATTTTCGTCTGTGTAGTACATCATTTTTGTGGTAGTAAACACACCTCAACACACTCCATTTTCCCTGTTGCTTTATATTTTGGGCTTTGTGTGGTAGAAAATAATACGGGAGTCGTCGTCATATTTTTTTTATTTTTGTCTTGATTTAAAATTTATGGCCGTGTAACGGACAATCGTTTTTTTTTTTTACATTTTCATTTTTATTGAACAGAAATACCCTATTTTTCAAATTAAAAAAAATTGAATTTTAGAAATTGCTTCTCTTGTCCTGACACCAGTGTCCTGAAAAAGATCTGGAAACGTCACATTTTCAACATTG
>JAMKCH010030015.1:0-17831 GCA_023653785.1 Ophioderma brevispina
TAGATTATTGGCAGATTAAAGTGGTTCTCTAATTTTGAAAATTACAGGTGTTTTTTTTAATTTTCCCTAAATTTATTTTTCCCTAAAATATTTTTTTCTAAAAAATTAAACACTTGATTTTAAAAAGCCAATGTGAGAATTTAGGTATTTTGTTTTATACACATTTCCTGAGTTTTTTCAGTTTAAAAGACCTTCCCTTTAGGCTGGGAAAAATTATTTAAGAAAAAATTAGGGAATTTTTAAAAAATAAATAAAAACACTAAAACAATCACACTCTCTCGAAACTGCACAAACTATATGTGAGGAAAGTTCAATTCCTTGCCCATATCAGTTTGACTAAATGGTCTAGGGGGCTATGATTTTAGGTCATTTTTCTGTAAGACCATTTTAATAATCCGATGATCCTACTTAAATTGGTTTGTCGGATCAAAATACATCAATGACAACCTTTTTTTGATATTCCTGACAGATTTTATACTAGTTGATAGCAACCATGCTTTGCAACCCAGATCTCGCAATTTTCCTCAGTTTTTAGGGTATCTGTAGGGAGGGTCCACCAAAAAAAAAAACGCCTCATTTGCAGTGGGGCTGGACTTACCTGTATTCTCAAGTTATTTACTGGTGGATCCCTAAGGGCTCTTTTAAATTTGAGTACTCAGTTCCTTAAACGTTCCTGTTTAAGTATCAGAATGCACCTTTAAGGATTTTATTTTTTAAGTTTCAAATTTTGCATTTTTATGACCATATGTTCAAATTAACATGAAAGCTTTAAGCAGAATAGGGGTCTATAAGAACTTGGAGAGAACGCATTGGAAGTTGCTAATAATGTTTTTTTTGTTGGCAAAATATTATACACTGGGCCAGATATCTAGTGAGAATCCATTGGCTACCACCTTTGCACATTGAGTTAATGAGGTCATAGGTCACATGAGGGGAAAAATTTCACAAATGGTTCAATAAAGTTATGAAAATGTCACAATTTCTTCCAGCAGTCCAGAGGAGGGAAATTTGAATTTTGCAGATGTACAATTCAGAGACTTTTGAGGATGCAGAACGTATTAATTAAATTCGACTTTTGGGATTTGGAACAATTGTGATTTTGAAATATCTCTGATAGAAGTAATGAGTTCTGAAAATGAATTCCAATCCCATTCTTTGGTTAGATGAACAGTCGGCAAAACACCTCTGCAATGCAAGACGTATTCAAGAAAGTACCTTTGTTCAGATCCTAGTGTAAGACGGTAACTGGAAACCACAATTCCTTTAAATGTGCAACAGAGATTTTTGAGGCACCCAAATATAGATTAGACATTCTAAAGCCACTTTTCCATATAGATAGACACTCAATAGATTTCTTAGTCTTACCTTGTATTGGCTACAAATGTCTTGAGAGAGAGGGGAAAACAGGCAATCTTGATTTGCTTATATTTCAATATAAACATAAGCTGATTTTGTATTTTGCTCCTATCCAAAATTAGAAATTTTCACAATTTTTGTCCCAAAAATATAAATTTTGGATTTCAATTTGTCAGCTTAATCTTTTTAGATTGGATATTTTTTGATGGAAGCTTTACATCAAGGCACAAATCAGTACTTTCATTTTTTAAAGGACATCTGATTTTCTTCTGAAATCTCTCGTGCACCTTTAACACTGTCCACTTGATGCCACTCCGAAGGGCTAGGCTCGTAGTACTCACTAATTATGCACTGATCTCATAATCGAGCCTGTCAGGCATTGGTGATTGTTTTCAAGGTTGGGTTGTGAAAATCACCTTTCATTTTCAACCATGATTCATCTTTGCTAGTTGCCTTTTTGTCTTTTATGGTTTTCTCGCTCACAGGTGCCTCTGTCATTTCACGGACCCCATTGGAAATCAGGTGGCACATTCAGCCGACTCTTAATGGGTTCCTGGCTTAATGAAATGTTGTAGTATGTGCGAGTGGCTTATTTGTGATTTTGTTTTGTATATCTGTAATTTTTCTTTTGTCGATTTGCCGGAATAAATAACAACAAACAAAAACAACAAACTGGCGCCCGCCCATCATCAGTACCAGTCTGTGACTAGATAGTGGAAAGCACTGAAAGCTTAAAGGGGATTTGTGATCCACAACCTCAGTCCCCCAGACTTGCCTAAAAAAAAGTTAGATGTTTATATCATTTGAACCGTAGCCTAGTAATCCAGGTGTTCACCACATCTTACGTGCCAAATGTTCGGTTTGTATCTTGTAAGAGAGAAATTTGCAATTGTAATTGAAATTACAGCACATGTGGCATATGGGACCGTGTGGAGGAAAAAAAGCATTTGATCATACACCAAACCGCAATAGATCGGAATCCAACTCAAAGTTTGTTTGATAACCTTTTCTCAAGGATATCTCGCGAACCATCAATAAAACAGCTGGAATCACAAAATGCACCTTTAAAACATGCTTATTGTGAAGGATGGCGGCTTCTGCTTCAATTACATGGGAAATTTCAACATGTTGGGCACCCTGTACACAAAGAATTTTTATACCTTTGACCTTCTTGACCTGCACCTGGTTAATTAGCCGTTATACAGAACTCACCATTGATTCTTTTTACTCCTTTTGGGTGTAATTAATGAAAAATTGTAATATTTCAAAACTTTTTTTGATGCATGTTGGAAATGTAATCCCCTTATGTAACATGCATCATCGCACCATACTGTGGTCTTTTTAATGACGGCCCGCCCGCCAATGACTAAAATGACACGCCCAAAGCTAGTGTCCTCAGGTAGGGAGTGGTTCACTGACTCAAATTAACCTATACAATAGTGCCAGGGTTTTTTATACTTCAACCCATGTGACACTGGTTTTGAGTTAAGGAAGTCATAACGTCGACCACATCACATACTGTCTATCGACATTTTTGAGATTTTGGTTCTGTGGATGTGCATTGTTGAATAACAAATACACCAAACTAAAAAGTGGGTGTGCCCTAAATACTGATGTAATTAGTCATATGTGTCTTATTATGAATTATTTAAAATTTCACATACAATATCTGTTTGAACTAAGATTAACTAATTTCCGCATGTGAAACAGTTTTACATACTGTTCTTTCTTCGGGTGTATCCTACAGTGCGAGTTTTCTCCGGCATATGAAATGTGTTTTTTCACATACTGTCGTATCTGCGTCTTATCCACAAAATGGGATCAGAATCGAAATTGCAAATTCCACATAGAATCTATGATTTTGGAGATTATATTTAGAGTATAAAACATAATACATCTTATTCCCATCAACCATTGAAGCCAAGGACCAAAAACCAGGGAACCATCCAGGGCACCATTTAGTAACACCATTAAAGTGTCCATCTTTACTTTAAAAATCTCTATTTTGACCATCTTGAACCAAAATAGCCAATTTGTGCCACACAATTTGCTCAACACCCATATTGATACAAACAAAGGAGAGAAAACACTGGGAACCTCAAACCATCTGGGAACCAATCCAAATTGTCCACTTTTGTTTCAAAATAATTATTTTGTCATTTACTTTTGGACAACATAGCCAATTTGAGGGTTCAGGCAATTCCTTCATAGCCTTGCAAATACAAAGGAACCGAAAACCTCTGGAACCGCCAAGAAACCATCCAGGAACCACCCCAAAGTGTCCACTTTTAAAAATCATTATTTTGAATAATTTTAACGGTCCCTAGGAAATGCAAATAGAATGATGTGGTTTGTGTCCACGTCTGCAAGGAGGGGCGAGAAAAAAAAAACAAAGCATTACAAAAAATAATTTGGGTTGGTGATGACATTAGTGAAACTTTGATTTTTTCAGAGAGTATAGAAATTCCATGTCCTGGTGTGAATCTATTTTTGCCCAATGGACACTGCAAAAATCCAGTAGTTTCACTAATGATGTTCACTGATGAGTGTATTCTTTTTTCTGGCCCTGATTATTGGAATAGACTGTCCCATAAAGATTTGAAGTGTGTATCATCTCATTTCCTGGGACCGTAAACCAAAATAGCCGATTGGGTTCCAGCAATGGTCAACCACCATGATACACAATGAACCCATCCAGAAACATCTGGGGAAACCACCCACTTGTCCACTTTGTGTAAAAATTGTTATTTTCGACTATATGTTATTTTGATACCAAAAAGCCCGATTTTGTGCTCATCAAAAATATTGAAACAAGAAGTAGGCCAAAAAACACCGGGAACCATCCAGAAATCACACATAAAAAAATGCCTCCCCTATCCTCCAAAACCGTACCACCACCCATCGTTCATTCCCCAACTCTCCTATAGATCCTGATCGTTGTGCAAATATTACACATTGAAATTTGATGGGCAGATTTCAGTTAATAAGCATGTGCCTTTACATTACAACACGTACTAATTGACTTGCACTACTTGAAAAGACCACCCAGGCCCAGTTCACCATCTTTGTGGTTTACAGCCGACCGGAACACCTGTTTTAAACATGTGGTAATCAATGATGACAAACATTATGAAATCCAAAAATCACTGAGTGTCAATCAGGTTGACACCAAAATACCTACTATATTTGAAGGGTAAGCTTCATTCAGAAATTTGCCTATTGAAAAATGCTTTTACGACAAGCATTTTCACCTGACATTACATTTATAAAAGTAGGAACTTGGAGGGGCGCTAGTTTTGGTAAATTCGGACAACAGATTATGCTAGTGCGAACGCTGGATAGATGAATGCAATTGCATGTCTGTAGGAATGGAAATGATTGATGGTCTGTTTGTGTGTCCACACATGGTCAACATTTTCCATATTTTTTTTTCTAAGTCTATGAAACCAACGTGACATATGGTGAGGAAGGGCACAAGCCTCTACTACATGTCATTTAGGTCCCAGTCCGGGCCTGGGGTGCTCCCTTGTATCAGTCAGTGGTGAGGGAGTGTATACCATCTGCCCCGACTGCCAAGCAATTTACAGCATTCTTTAAAATCAAATAGAGTTTATTGTTGGAACGGAAATGTTTAGGCAAAAGTCACAGTTTGAGCAAGTTAAAAGTCTGGAGTTGAAGTAATTAAAGGATAATCATTATCAAGAATAACTTAATAAAATATAAGTTGTGGTAGCAAATTGATGAGTGGTTTTCATTCATGGCAAATGGAATTAATTTACTATAAAAATGATTGCAACATCTGGTTTGACCAGGTGGCTATTTAAATTTGGCTGGGGTGTAACATGTTATAGGATATGATCAATGCCACAGCAGCATCTCCTTCCAAATCTATAATTGTATATTGTACTATTAAGAGTTATACAAGATGAAGTGGATAACTTAACCAATCCCATAAGTGAGGTTTAGTATGGAATTTAAGAGGTTCATTCATGGCTGGAGTTGTGCCTGAATGAAGTCTCAATTATAAGGCATTTTAAGCACCATTGATGTGTGCTTTGGTGTGAAGTTTATTCCGCTATTATTCCATACCCAAAGCCATTGAGAGAAATAACGTATGGAATTGTTGAAAAGAAAACCCCCTCATTGTCAAATATTGATGTATCGCCATCATTCCTGCAAAGCAAAATTTCAAAGCTGGATCTCTGCATGTTGGCAGGGAAAAAAAGTTTCTACAGGGGTCCACAGGACTTTATTTAGGTACCATAATGCATTGTGGTATACTGTGAGCTCATCCTGTGGGGGTGAAATAACCTGAGTCTTACCTATTTAAACAATTGACAGCCCACGATTACCTGTTTGCATCTAACCTTTTGAATAATCGGTGCTTGTCCACATACAGTTTTACCAATTTCATGTGAATTAAGAAATTGTATCGTAGGGAATTTGGTGTCTAATTAAATTAACAGGTCCATGAATCTTTTTTTTTGGGGGGCAATGATTTTTTAAACAGGGCACCAGGACATTACTGTTAAGAATAGCAATTTGTTTTTTTTTTTTTTTAGGGCACCAAGGCAAATAGTAAGGGCACCAAGGCAAATTGCCTTAGGTTCCTTAGGTATTTTGGAGCCTGCTCAGTGATAATATAAAACGTCTAGCCCTCTACCCATTCATCATTATCTACTGTCTGTCTTTTGTTATACATGTAGCCATTCCAAAATAAATGAATGCCGCCTTAACCCCACACTAATTTCAACAGAATCACATTCCAACAAATTGTATGATAATACCTTTAAAAACAACATATCAAATCTTACTAAAATCAAAGGGTGGAAAAATATATTTTTAAGGGGCAAGGTTTAATACAGGGCAAAATATGAAAAGTATCAACATGCTCGAAAGTATACCAATGTGTTTCGGTACATTTTCCAGGATAAAAAAGGTATAGTTGCCATATCTGCAGTTGTTAGTTCAATATTATGAGTCAAAATTATGTTCAAGGTCACCATGGGGGTAAATTTTCAGATATATCCGTTCCGTGTATAAAAATGGTGTCAAATTGTTCGTCTAATGGGGTACCGAAACCCGAAAATATACTGGTTGCACCATCTAGTAATATTTGTTTTGCACATTGGAACGCAAAGTTGAACGGGGGCTACAGGTCTTGGGGGTTCACTAGTCATAGCTCTGTCATTCTAATATAGAAAGTTCAACAAAGAACTTTTAAATTTACTTATCCAGTGGGACAAATTTAACATTTACAACCAGTCCGAACAAAATCGGACCATTCAAGAAATTTTACCCCAAGATTACCTTGACTGTTTGAGCCTATTGTACAAAACTATAACGCGGAGATAGGGCAAACTATAACCTTTTTTTTTAAACCTTAGGAGTAAGCCCAAACTTGGTACATCATTTTAAAATCCTTCGAACAATCTCCGAATTTTTCACCCCTGTACAAACGTTGCCCCCTTATTTCTACATGTCCACTAGGTTGATTTTGGTATACTTTAGATATATTATTTTTGGACTATTTCCCGCAGTATATAAACACCAAATTGTTTCTGTTGCAATTTGTGTGGGGCAAATCATAAAATTCTTGGACTAATGACCATTATTTTTGCAGTTCTAAGCTTCATCTACCTAGCAAGATGACATTTCCACAGAAATAATGGTCATGTATAACCAAAGAAATAGATAACAGGAATTGGTGTAGAAACACTGTCTACACCTGCATGATCGCAACATCTTCCTGTAATTAAGAGAGATAGTGGGGAGACGAACATAAAACCCATCTGGCTGAATACCACAGCGTTTGGTTATTTTAATTGTGTGTTTTTTTTTTTTTTTTTAAATGTTGAATATATAATCTATGGTGTCACATTTTGCCGTATACATTGTAGGAATGGCATGTCAATGAATGGGTCATTACAGTGAAATGTTAGTTCCATATTTGTAATATTATTAATACTCTAGAATTAGTAAGAATTAGGGAATACCAACAATTAGTGTGGACTTTGTATATAGTAATTTATTAATTACAAACAAAGAGGTACTACATGTACATTAAAAATACACATGTTCAAAGTCCGTGGGCATTTTTTTTGTAAGGACATTCACAACCCGACTGCCCGTGACACACAAATCAACATTTTAAAAATAGCAATTTGATCAAAGTTAACCGTAATCATTCAAAACATCACCTGTAACCTCAAAATAGGGCATACCTATTGACTACAAGACAGGATTGGGGCGCCCAACTCTGTCACAAGGCAGAGGGGCATTGTGATCAGTCATCAGACCCTTGATAAAAGAAAGTGATGACCAGAATGTCTCCTTGAATGCATATGCAAAGCACTATCATATCATATGATAAAATTTTTGAAAAGTATTCTCAGAAAAAAAAAGTTCATTGACCGCTGCATTTTTGGACATGCTGTATATACTAGGATGCCCATGAAGGAAGTGAAAAGTGAAAGTATGATCTAAGCAGGACATTTGAACAAGGAACTATCCTGCACAGATCACAGGCTAACTTAGAAATACAGATATGAAAAAATAAACTCTTCAGAATCTAAAAATGAATCATCAAGCAAATGTAATAAACATACTATGACAAATAAAACAAGGAGGGCACCAGTCTGAACTCTCTAGTCTGCTGTTATTTGTCATAAGTAGCCTCTGGTGCACAAGATTTAGAAGAGAACCTCTCTGCTTTGTGTGATCTCAAGTTATGGGCTGACATCCCCATGTTGTTTACACTGCCCAGCAGTGAATCATGTGTGTTGTGCTCAGATTTTATTTCACTGTATTCACATTTGGCAACACACACTGCAAGTGCAAAGCAAAGACACATGATGACATCACCTGCTAGCTGCCTCCTCCTGGGCTGTGAGGTCTTAGCTCTGCCTATTTTCCACCCTGAAATTATTAGCCTCTTTTGATCGCCTCTTTTGATTCCCCCGCCTATAATTTTTTTAGGGAAAATCGGGAAGGAAAAGTTGGATATTGATGCAAAATTGGCTCGTTTTCCCGGTGACCGGTAAATGTAAGAGAAGATTTCAGTAGCTTCCCACAATGCATTGCTTCCAATGGAGGTTTTTGTACAGGTACTGATGTGAATCGTTAGTGATGGAACATGGCTAAATTGACAGTACTGATCACAAACTTGCATTTTAAGAGTGTTTCATCACTAACGATTCACATGACAACCTGTACAAAATCTTACAATGGAAGCAATGCATTGTGGGAAGCTACTGATATCTTCTTTTGGTAAATGTGGGCTGTTAGCATAGCTGGCAGCCAGGACCACTTTGCATTCCGTTGTGCATATGTGTGTGTTTGTATGTGTCACTAAAATGTTAAGATTTTTTATATGCAACAGCCCACAATTTATATTATTTGAATATAGTGAGCGCTAAAGCTGAGAACTGCAAAATTCTAGTTTGCCTGGTATCAGAGAGCACTAGTGCCACTATAACAGGGAACTTTCTCCTCAGAACCACCAGTCTTGCTCTCTCCACCTCCTCATCTCTCTCACTCACTCTCCCCACCTCTCTCTCCCCCCATTTTTCTCTCCCCCTCTCTATTACTCTCTCACTCCCCGTCTCTTACTCTCTTTCTCTCGTTCACACCATGATCAATGGTGTTAGTACAAAACACCCTCACTTTTTCTTGATGTAGCATTTATCTAAATCTAGTACAACTCCCATAAAGTTGTTTAGCTACGTCTTCAAATAATGCATTTTATAATAAAAACCAAGATCCATGATCTTAATCAACTCTGTTATACAATAATTGAAAAGGTGGTTTTTCTTCAAGCACTTCATCATTTGTTTTTTTTTTACTTAAAATTTAATTCTTTTGGAGGCGTACCATTTTCATTATGAGTAAAATGGAAGAAAATTGTTATCGTTATGTTTCTCAAGAAATCACACGTCATTGCTTTAGTATGTAAACCAAGGTTGATTTTTGGTCATGAGGTTTCTAATTACAAACACAGCATTGAATATAATTCATTTTTCACTGCAAAAGAAAGGTCAAAATGATTTTTAAGCAGTGTTAAAATGAAAAAGTTGGTTATGTTGAAGCAATAAAAACATTGCAGGAGTTGAAAAGTTGAATCATCATTTCAAACACAACACTGTTGGCATAATATCTTAATGAGTCATGCTAATGTGCCCTTTGTGATTCTAGACCTTATTGTGTTTCAAGCGAAGTAATAAATAAGTTTTCTTTTTCGTGAGAAAAAAATGAATGATCCCCAATTTATATATGCGGAAACCACTAAGATTTGCCAGAATTTTTTTGTAATTGCGATATTAAACAATTCTCTTTTTCGTTTTCCCTTTTTATTTATTTTTTTTTTAAGTTTTCCTTTTTTTTTCCCTTGGGGCAGTTTAATTTTTTTTTAAATCTCTTGAAAATATTTAATAAAAAGAAATGTGGTAAAATGTGAATTTTTGCACCTATGCGAGCTGGAAGCTGAGACGAACTTTTTTTTTTACTTGGCCTTACTTGAAATTTGTATACAGCCAAGTATGGGCCATTATAACATACATATTGCCAATGTATCCAAATGGTACATGAGAATCAAATAAAACAATGAAATTAAGCTATGTGAATTCAAACAAAATTACCCCCCCCAAAATGCCACATTGTAATCAGAAAGTACAACCTTTCAGGGCTATTACAGGTGAACCCCAAAAATAAAACCGCTGACACTAGCAATACGGAGAAATACACATGGACCAGAGGGAGTGTCAGAAGATTTGACGGGATAACAGGCTACCATCACATTTTTATATTTCCTGTATTGTGCTACAAACGATTTTCCTTAATCAAATTGATGGAGAAACATATTCATGGCAAGGCTGTAAGCAATCACTTGATAAATAGGCTGTCCCGAAAAAAAATACTAAAAGTGATATACTTGAAATTGTCCCAGTATATTGTCTTCTCCGATCCATCCCTATTGTGAGGATCGACTATTGTGACCTTGCTTTTGAAGATTTGTGATTCTTGTCTATTACAGATGTAAAGCCATCAAATATTTTGGTTGAACTCAAGAGAGAGTTCAAAATGGTTGGGGTGCGATTTGTGGCGTCAGTGGCCACTAATGTTCAATGGCAATTCTTTTGTGGGGGACCAAGTCCATATATGTTCGGTAGTATCATTATAGAAGTTATTCAAATCAAAAGTCGGAGTATTACTATATTATTATTATGTGGTAATTCTTAGCTGGTAGTCCTTCTAGCAATAACGCTGTTCATAGCATTAATGAGAACCAGGGGCACTTTGAGCCTAAACGAAAATTCAATGTTTATCATGACTTAAAGGTGCTTGTACCGCTCGTCTTTGGGACCACCCCTGATTTAACCGAAGTAGTACAATTTTGATATCTGATGAAAGGCCGTCTTTTTCTCATTGTCCTGAAATTTTCAGCTTTCAATCCATTTCTTTCTCAAGATATAGATAAAAAACTACCGTTTTAGTGGTTTAACCATCAATATTAGCACAGTAGTGAAGGACGTTGCACTATGCATTATCCGTCTAGCATCAAAACTGCAGTTTGTTTCCCACGGTACTTGATGGTGGCGTGTACAGGTTTAATGCTCTGCATTCAATAGAGAACCCGATCCGATAAAAATCGAACAAGCACTTTAAAATGAAACAATGAACTGGAGTTGATATTTTAAGCAAAAGGTTCATGTTGCCCAGGTGTTACTTCAAATCATATGAAGCCAGAAGGTCTGTACAGTGCAATACTGCCCTTGTCAGAAATTTCCATCAACATACTAGTATACCAAGTCCTTTGGTCAGTGGTTCTTGGAATGGTTCTTCAGGTACCTGAGGACTATACCAAGATCTACTGACTCCACGGAAAGATAAATTGAGTCAGCTTAATACATGGCAACACAGTTGTATCACATGGCCATCACACGTTGTATCACATGGCAGCCCACAGATGTATCACATGGCAGCTATGCATTTAAGACCTCCTTGCACTCAAGACAAAATGGCTGTTACACATTGGCTGTTCTTTTATCACACCCCCTTGGTGAACATACCTTAAATATCTTCCAAAGGGGTTGGTAGGGATATAAAATGGAATAGCCCAATGTGACTTCTACAGGAGGCTTCCAAGTTTAATCCGGGTTGGATCACATTTTGGGGATTCCTCTTAATTCACATATATATTTGGGTAACCGGCTGAGAGAAATGGACAATGTTTTTGATTTACTTAGAATATGGGTTGAATCTACTATAATCGTGTCACCAGAGGGAAGTTTTGGACAGCGTTGATTAGTTAAGAGAGGAGGCAGAATATGTGGCTCGATTCACCTGCTTCCTGAACAACTAAGATAATCTCGCCTTTCATGTATATAGGCCAGTCAAAATAGAATGAATGCTGCCTTAACCCCACACTAATTGCAACAGAATCAATTCCAACAGATTGTATTGAGAATACCTTTAAAACAACATCTCAAAAGTCTACTAAAATCACAGGAGTGGAAAATATATTTTTAAGGGGCAAGGTTTATACAGGGGCAAATATGAAAAGTTACCATGCGTCGAAAAGTATAACCAATGTGGTTCGTTACTTGTTCCAGGATTAAAAAAGGTATAGTTTGCCATATCTGCAGGTTGTAGTTCAATAGTTATGAGTCACAATAGGTTCACGGTCACATGGGGGTAATTTTCAGATATATCCGTTCGTATAAATGGTGTCAAATTGTTCGTCTAATGTACAGAACCCGAACTAGACTGGTTGCACCATCTATCATATTTGTTGCACTAATTGAACGCAAAATGTGACCTGTGGGGCTACCGGGTCTATGGGGGTCACTAGTCATATCTCTGTAATTCTTATATAGATAAAGTTCAAAACAAAGAATCTATTTACATTTACGTATCTAGTGGGACAAATTTAACAGTTTATCCCATTCGAACAAAATCGGACCATTCTATGAATTTTAAAACCCCGGATGACTTGAACTGTTAGAGCCTTTGGACAAAAACTATCACCCTTATAGGGCAACTTACCTTTTTAAACCTTAGGAGTAGCCCATAATTGGTACATGCATTAAAATCAATTCGAACAATTCCGATTTTTACCCCTGTACAAACGTTGGCCCCCTTATTTCTACATGTGCCACTAGGTTGATTTGGGTAGACTTTTAATCTATTTTTGGACTATTTCGCAGTATATAAACACCACATTGTTTCTGTTGCAATTTGTGTGGGGTCAATCATAAAATTATTGGACTAATACTGAAAGAGTACAAAGGTTTTTTTGTGTTCCCTCGTATCCAAACACGAGCGCTCAAGCCTCAACAGGTCATAACTTCAACTCACCTGTTACTTAATACTATAAAACAAATACGATAGTCAGAAGATTTTGAGAGTTAATGTAGCTAAATGCCTTTACTTTGGAAATGATGATTTTATTAAGCCACAAATATGATTTTTCTCTGCTACCCCACTACATTGTCGCAATAGATTTCGCGTGGAATTTTAATTTCCATCCAATGCACATCCCCTCTTTCAATGCCAGACCTTTCTGAAAAGTATAAGAGGTGACACGATGGGGAATGATCTACTATAGTTCTCACTAAGTAGGAAGTGGTGGTTTTCTTTGGGAGGTAATAATTTAGATCTCAACTTGATTGTACCGAAGATTCAATCAATTGGCAGTAGGGTGAAAATATCTGCATGTTCTGTTGGACTGTTTCACTCCCATCTGTTTGATCCTCTGCAGATTGTCTTGTTGTTTGGAACCTTTTAAGGAGTCACAATTTTATATCATGTGATGTGATCAAGCAAAATGCCTCTAAAGTCGGTCAGATTCTATGTTACTTTTCCATGTAATGTATGCACCATTTAAAAAGCTTCATTTTGCTGTAAACCCCATTGAAAATTGACCAATTACTTCCCAGATATAATCGGTTGAAGAGTTGGCAAAACACTAGGACACAAAAAGACATTTTCTCCTTTCTTTGGCTTATCTCAAATCATATTAGCGACTTCCGACTCAATTTTGCTTGATCACATCACATATAGGAAAAGAAAATGTCAAGGGGGTCGCCCCTGTAAAATCGGAACTATCTGATGAGATTCTTGTTAAATAGGCCTCCAAAGGACCAGTATCGGATGATGGCGGTCAAGATCAGTTCAACATATACCTCGCCCAAAATATCAAAGAATTTACAGCATACCGATTGCAAACCTCAACCCAATTTTGGTGCTCTGATGTGTGTCGGTCATGTGGGTGTTTCTCTGTGACCCACCTACGACCTCGTCTTCTTCCATTATTCATACAACAAGTCAGAAATAACCCTTACTAGGAACCGGGACATAGGAGTTTGATTCTTCAGCTCTAAAAGTTTTGGAATAAGAAACTATTCCTTGACAACGTGTTAAATCAACATAGGGCAGCATCATGTTAAAGTGTGCTGTTCGATTTATGTCCATTGTGTTCTCTTCTTGGTATAAGAACCGGGGGGGGGGGGGGGGGGGGGGGGGTGGCACTTGCACTACCCCCATCAAGTACCATGTTAAATAACATTGCGGTTTTGATGGTAGAAGCAATAATGCGGCATATAAAGCCTAATTCAATACTTTGCTATTATTGATGGTTAACCATAAATTCGGCATTTTTTTTTTTGTTTATATCGTGCAATGAAATGGATTTGAGGCTAAAATTTTCAGGATGGCAATGAGAAAAATACAGCCTTTCATCTGATATGAAAATCGATACTACTCCGGGGAATCGGGGGGGGTGGTCCATAATGTCGAACACGCACTTTAATTGTCAGCCAGGTCAACATGGTCCTGCTTAAGTGGCGTGCTGTTGGGTCATGCGTGTATTCTAATCAAAACAGGCAATTCTGTGGTCGAGTTAGTTGCAAGTGGTGGTATAAGTTTGCAACTTCTTGTGTGCATATCTTCACGATTAAAAAAATATAAAATTTGAGCTCGTTTTTTTGTGTCGCCTGCCTTTAGGCAGGAAGACACATCTGGATCACTTGTCCCCTGTAGTCCTGTTGATGTCTGTTGTTGATGTCTGTTGTTGTGTCTGTTGTTGTTGTGAAAAGGGGTTAACATTTGGCTGTAATATCCCGTACTTTGATGGATTTAACCAACTTCAGTCGTAGATGCAACATGGGATCCGCATTTGCTGATAGGTCAACGGTCACATACCAAGGTCAAAGGTCATGTTGAGGTTCAGTTGTAAGATCGGCTGAAAAATGTAAAATTGACCTAAATTGAAAAGTAAGTCAATATAACCAAACTTGAAATCATAGGTTCACCATTGGTCCCTAATTTGTTGATGAGGGTCAAAGGAAGGAGGTCCCATGCAAAGGGTCAAAGGCAAAATGACCTATCATTAACAAACCGCGATGCAGGCGACCCATGCGGTCCGAGGACCGATGTATTTTTTAAATACCAAAATGGTAGTTGATGAACTCAAACATTAACAAAATAGATGCTTGGCTGAGGTACAGTGGAAGTAGACGTGCCACGGAATATGATTCGTTGCTCCAGCAACCGGCCCAAACAACCACAAGGCACAGGACCAGGCTACACAGTGAACGTTTGAAAGTCCCTGCGATCTAATCCCTGTGATTTGTTGGACCGATTGCTGGGGCACAAATCCCATTACGTGGCACTTCTATGGCGACTTAGTTTAAAGAAAACGATACAGACGGCTTTTTTGTCTATAGAGTCATGATTTACGAATCGGAAGATTTCAACAGTCAAAGGCAAACAAAAGAGGTTATGCCTGGGCTTATTAAGGTGCAAACAAGAGATTTAACATATCAAGTGTCCCTACAAAAAATTGAAAGTACTAATTTTTTGCCCTGATGTCAAGCTTTCCATAAACAATAACCCCATCTGAAACGATTAAGCTTAGAAATGTTTCTTCGTAAAAAAATTTTGAGTTGTATTCGTATAGGAGAAATATGAAATTCAGCTGTTTATATTGATATATAGCAAATCACAAATCACCCATTTCTCTATTTTAGGCATTTCTGTAGACAAATTAAAGGTAACCCAAATCCTTGAAGTTCCCCTTTCCCCCCCCCCCTACTTGAGGGCCAAATATACCTGAATTTCTTATGTTTCCCTTTATATATTTGAGCCAGTCGAGGCAAAAATCAACTGGTTGGGGGACGGATTTTGGGCCCGCGGGCTGCCGATGAGAACCCTGGTCTATAGTCTATGAAATTACTATTATGACACATATTGGGTGCCTTAAAATCTCTCGTTGCACTTTAAGTTAAAATAGAAGCGGGTGGAGTGAATAAGGCTTGCTGAGGCATAGGTAATAAGGTGAGAAAATAATGATTCATTGCAAGTCATAGGAGATATTTTCCTAAAAAGTAAAACTTTTTAGTACTTAAAGACACTTCAGTGATTGATAAATCAGCAAATCGCAAAAAATCATCAAAAATCAGATTTTTGCATGAAGGTAACAAGTACAGGTAGCCTAACATACCCTGCAAATGCTAAGACCAGAAGCCAACTAATAAGGACAGAATCGGAGCTTTTTAGTCATATGTCCGTTCGGACACTTACTAAAACACGTAATTGAATGGAGAATTATCTGAACACTGCCGTTCTTCCTTTTCTGTCAATCTCAGCTGGAAAGCTACCTTATGAGAATTCTACAGACTCATCCTTCACTTTGAAGCTATTCCTGCCAAATTTAAAATATTTTTAACTCACTGATAGGTCTTTAAAATAGAATGTTTAATGTCAAAAAAGAGCTAAAACTCAAGGGGCCTCAGGGAGGCTCCGCCCCTGAACCCCGGCAAGGACGCTGACCCTGCACCTCAAAGTGCCTAGGCGGCCCGGGACCCCTGGCCATTTCGCAGGATTTTTTTCATGAGGTCACTAATTATGATTCTTAAATACAAAAATATACCCCGCCTTGGTAGGACTATATGTTGTAATGACACATGTGATCCCATAATGATCAATTGTGGTTTGGTAGATTGAGCTATTCATTCACAAAGGGCTCACGGTCCTATTTTTCAGAACTGATAAATATAGGTCACAGATGCGGTATGCACAGTTCCATTTTTGTGCAAGTTGGTACAAATTTTCAGCCAAATTTGAAAACAATCTTGCCTTATAGTTAATGCACTCTAAATGAATTTCACGAAAAATAACTTTGATAAAATATTAATCTTTCCAAGCTTATGTTTCAGTTCGGGAAGTGTTTTGGGCCTATCAATTTGACAAGGAGAGGCCATCGTGGTTAGATTAAAATCAAATGCCTTTCATCACCAGAAGCGGCCAAACACGTCAGACAGTCCATTGATCAACAGTTGGCCCAACTTGTCTGTTTTTGTACCAGTCCAATAGTACAGAGTCATTTTTGTCCGCCTGAACTTTGTTGTTCGGCAAGAGACTTAGTAATCCTTTTCTTCCTGTTCCGTCTGTCCGTTCCGTCCGTCCGTCTGTCTGTCTGTCAGTCTGTCTGTCATTCTGTCTTTCTGTCTCGCGTCCGTGTTTCCCTGCTTGTGTACGATTATCTGGAGTTTCCGTAAGGGCTACGATGTTGTAACTTGTGTTGGGAAAAAGAGCGGAGTCCATGATTTCTCGACTTGATTAGATGTTTGGCGTAAAATATGCTAATTAAGTATCTATTTGCATAATTTACGAAAATTTTTCCCGCAAGGCTTGTTGTACAAGTTTAGAGTTCCGTAAGGCGTATCATGATGTAAACTGGTGGAAGGGAGCGGCTGGAGGTTCTCGAACTGATTTGATTTCGGGCGTATTTCGGGCAAATTCAGTATGTCAAATGAGCTAATTAATATGGCAAAATCATCGGTAATTGCCTATAATTTTTTCAACGGTACATCGGATACTTAAAAATTCCTTCATACTGCATGAAAGACTTCCATGGTGCGCATCTTTTTTAGCAATTTTTTTTTTGGAAGTTGGTGTGATATTTGCGGCTTAGGTATTGCAAATGAGCTAATTACATATGCAATATTGGCTGTAATCTCTGAAACAGTAACGATCGGATAGTGCAAAAATTCCCTTCCTTTCGCTACATTAAAGAATACTAATGTCCCATGGCCATTTTGTGTGAATCATAATGGGGTCAAAGTGGCAGTTTTGGGCGTAAATTTCTAATTAAGTGTCTATTTGCAATAATTTTAAAAAAATGCTTGTGGTACAAGTTTCCTGGAGTTCCGTAAGGCGTATAATGATGTAACTTGGAGTGAAAGGAAGCGGGCTGAAGAGTTCTCGACCTGATATAGATTTTGGGCCTATTTTCGGGCAATTTAAGTATGCAAATGAGCTAAATTAATATGCAAAATCTCTAAGTGCTATAAAATTTTGAAACGGTACATCTGGAACACAAAATTCCTTCACTTGCACGGATCCTTTGATGGTGCGCATCTTTTGGCCATTTGAAAGTAATGATATATGCGGCTTAGGGTTTGTAAACGAGCTAA
>JAMKCH010030016.1:0-17592 GCA_023653785.1 Ophioderma brevispina
TGCTTGTTTTCTTTTTCAGCTACATGTAAGCAATCATACCTGTGCCTAGCAACTATAGTCTGTTCACAAAGATGTCTTTATTGAACCATGCTGCAGTTCTTCACACTGGTGCTAAGATGCCACTGCTGGGTCTGGGAACATGGAAGTCTAAAGCAGATCAGATAGAAAATGCAGTGGTATCTGCTATTGAATTGGGTTACAGGCATCTGGACTGTGCAGCCGTGTATGGGAATGAGAGTGAAGTTGGAAAAGCCTTGAAAAAAGCACTGGCATCAGTATGTGTTTACCAGGGGAGCTTTTATGTTTGAAGGTGGTATGCAGATGTGCCACTGCCCATATTAGGATCCGAGCTCATTTTCAGGCTGACTTTCATTCCAGCTTTTTTCAGATCCTGAGACCCAATCACTCATGCCCAAATTTCACTTTAAAACCTCAGATTTTGATGGAATACTCAAAAGCCATTGTTGTGTTTTCAAGGATTGAATTTTGTGTTTACTAAAGTGACCTTCCTTATGTATAGTTATACCCAATCTAGACATCAGTGATCCACCCAAAAGAATCAAGATATTTGAAATTTGCAGGAATAAGTGAATGATAAGTCTGAAGAATTCTCATAGGTTATTTTTCCAACTGAAAAACTGATAGAAAAGGAAGAAAACAGCATTTTTATCTCCCTGGCTTAAAGGTGCAACGAGAGATTTCACATATCAGGTGTCCCTAAAAAATCGCAAGTTCTGATTTTTGCCCTGATGTAAAGCTGTCCATCAAAAATATCCCCATCTGAAAGGATTAAGCTGAGAAATGTTTCTTTAGTACAAAAATTGTGAAATTTCTAATTTTGTATAGAGCAAATACGAAATTCAGCCTATGTTTTAAATTGAAATATAAGCAAATCAAAATCACCTTTTTTTCTCTCTTCAAGACATTTCTGTAGCATAATACAATGTAAGAAAGCTATTGAGTGTCTAATCTATTTGAAATTACTATTATGACACAATATTTGGGTGCCTCATAATCTCTCGTTGCACCTTTAAAGAGCTATGGGGATATCATGACAGCAGATTCCTTCTGTATATGTGTGTGTGTGTGTCTGTTTGTGTGTGTCTGTATGTTCCATTTTGGTAAGGTTTACTTGGTTAGGTTGACTAAGAAGGTAAACTTACCAGATCACAATGTCCAAATTGACAAAACTTGGTATGTGGATAGTGGAGCATACAAGTAATACCCGCGCACTGTGTCATTATTTGTGTGTATTAATGAGCTCATTTGCACATTTGCTCTGATTGGCTCATTACTAAAACGGTGAACTTCTTCCAGATCCTAATGTCCAAATTAGCAACACCCATGTTTCGCCCCTCCTATGATCTTACCCTGGTGCCGCCCCTGGTTCATGCAAGTAATACCGATGCACTTTGTCAAAATTATTTGTACATATTAATGAGATCATTATTTTGTATATTTACTCCCTGCCAGGGGGACCATGCAAGTTTTAACTTGCAGTATTTTTCAAAGGTATGAAACTCCATTCAATTAGGTGTTATAGTAAGTGTCCATCTGTACAGACTAATGACTAAAATATCATGTTTTTGAATGATTCCAGTCATAAAACAGTGAAAGACAAATAGAAGTGTCAGGTCATAGATCATTCTGAAGATGTGTGTCAGACATGATGCAATAATGTCATGGTTGGGCCCATTCTTTCATCTTTTGCAGCTCTATCATGTCCTGTATTTTTAAGGTTACAAAAAAAACATGTGGTTTGACGAAGGAAAATAATTATCACAATAATTTTACAAATCTAATCAACTGTTCAAAGATGTAGCCAAGAAAACATGACAGTGATAGCTTGATGACTAAAGAAACTCCCAGTCTACTTCAAGCAACCTTCAATGGCATAACCAGCTCTTTTGCAGGGGACAAAGAGGGGGCAGCATAAATTTTTCAGGGGCAGAGCATTATTAAAGTTTGTTAATTAGTACAGTATATGACATGTTGTTTCACTGTCCAATTGACACACGTGCAGAAAGTCACTAATTCCTCAGGGGAACAAGATCCCCACAGGGGGACAGCTTCCTCCCATGTTTATGCCACTGGCCCTCAACCCTTTCAGCCTGGTAGATTATAGCATATGTTACAATACATAATGTTGCTATGCATATAGTCTTACTTCTTTTTTAGAGTATTGGCACATTCATTTGGTAGTGCTATTTACTAGTATACACAACACCAATTTCAAAAATACATATGGTACAATAGTAAGAGTAGATTAGGTATTTGATTAAAGTTCAGGCCCTAGTCCCCCTTAAAGAAAGATGGAAAAGTGTGACTAAAATGTTTGTTATATGGGATGGACAAAAATGCTACTTGACATATTTCATAGCTTACTTTATTACCGTAGTATTAGTAAACAAGTTCAATAGGTTATGGCTTTTATCTGCTTAAAGCTGTCTCTGGACAGCAATAAAATGGAAGAAGGAGTAAATATGAGAATGGGCGAGAAAACAACTACAAACATTTGTGGGTTAATTCTGAACTTTCCATTGTCTTTTAACTTACAGCGCTTCTAAATGAAGGTTGATGGACTTTGCAAGATAAAATAGAAAGAAACAGTTTATGTTTTGTAGGCCGATGGGTTAAAACAGAGAAGATGTTCATTTACTTCAAAGTTATGGAAACACAAGCATGCTCTGAGACGTGATTGCCCGCTGTGACGAAAAGCTTAGCTGACTTAAAGCTTGATTAATCGGGATATCTTATCTCAGCACAATCCCTATGGCTTTGTGTAAAAGTATTCAAGGTGTACATTAACATAGGTTATTTTATAGCCTTATTAAAAACTTCTTTCTAAAACTAAAGCGCACGGAAGATAATTATGTGAAAAGTGTGTCATGCTAAACAATTCAAAGTAAATGTGGTCAAAAAGTGCTCTTTTACAATCTAAAATCTTTCCAACCAGAATCCTTCCAGGGCACTGAGGGTTTTACACCTCTAAAATGAACTGCCTATACTTTCCATGTACAGACACACCATCAAGAAACCCTTATTTCTTCGCTATCCATGCGATGGGATCTTAAATATAAGTTCTTGATCTTGATCCGTCAGCTACAAGCATGGCAATTACAAGGGATGACCAGCATCCCGGTGAGAAATTCGGCACCCGACAAAATTCACTGCCTAACAAAAATAGACCGTCAGCCCAGAGACATTTGGTTAGATGAACGAGGTTACCCATATCGACACTGGGAGTGTAAAGGTGTCCACATGAAAATTAACAAAAATGGGAGTCTGCCGGGTACCACCCGCTGGCGTATAGTCCTGGGGGACCCCCCATGGAGCCAAAAATGGGTGCTAGATAGATGAAAGAGGTACCACTTAAATCCAACACATTTTGTGCGCGACTGCCATGGCCACATCAACAGCACAAACGACCGGACATTTTCGCACTGCAAAAGGTCCGCAGACCCCCACAAAGGGAACCCCAATGGGGCTAGCTTAGACGAGGAGAGGGTACCACTCAGAAATAATGTCAACTTAACAAGGTTGTTTGTGGAATACTAAAGGGTAATACCAGACAATTGTCAGCTGCACTACAGGTACAAGACACTTCAAATATTGGCCGCCCGTAGAATATGATGGCCATCTTAGTAGCCCAGATCTTGGGGTTACCACATGAAAATCATGCTAAATGCTGTATCGGACCTTCAAGCCAATGACTATGGCAGAACAAATTCGCTGCCTTAAGCCTACAGACCCATATGGGCCCACCTGAGGCTAGCCTAAAATATTAAAGGTACCAGATAAAAACCAGGTTTTTGATGATCAATCACGTAGACGGAATAAATAAAAAAAGACCATACCAGAATATAAGCCATTGCCTGGTTCTATCAGACTCCGTAATAAGCTGTGGACATAAATAGGATAGTATAGGGAGGCTTATAAAGATATTAACTGAATCCGGTTTAGGCTCTTGAAAAAATGAGGAATTAACAGTTGGTATGGCCTAATTGAATCATGTCACTCTTAACCTCTGGGAAGTACGATTAATGACAGAAAAAGGTCAAAAGTAAAACAGACTTCATGGTATAAATATGAAAATAATATGTCATGGGATAGTTGGATGGTAGAACGTTTAAATGTCCATGGGCCGATCGCTAATAGCTTGCCCTCAGAAACTGCCAGATTGTACTGGAAGTGGTTAAAAAGGTTGTGTTGTTTTCTAATTTACCCTCTGAAATCTAGGACTAAAGGATATTTGGTTTCGTGTAGAGCAAAGAGTGCCATTTTGGCTATCAGTAAGAATTTACACAGTTACTTGTATGGTTTCTACAAAATTAAGGGTTTCGCTCAAAAACTGATCGAAAACGCTTGAAAAAATTAGAGATGGGTTATGGGGTCAAAGGCATTGTAACAAGATGAAAACTTTGATTAAATTGGGTTATCCCCTTTAAGACCATGGTGGAGGTTTCTTAGGGGTTTTGTTGGGTACCCATGGCTCGTCCATGGGGGTCTGGAAGTGGAACCCATTACACGGGATCAACACCCCTAATTAGGGAGCAGTTTTTGGTACTAATAAACCAATTTCAGTGAAAAGATAACCCAAGTGGACTGATATGGTAAGACTTTACCCTAGCGGGACCTTGCTTTCAAACATGTAATAAAATTAAACCTTAAAAAAAACCATCCAAGACAATAACACTTGCGCTAGTGTGAAAACATGCACACAAATTAGGTATTTCCTATTTTCATTACTGGCACCAGTAAATTAATCTTGGAACATCTTGAATGGATATAAGACATTATTGTGAATTTGATAGTAAGTGCAGCTAGTCCAGCTTTAGTGAAGGAGAAGGGTACTCGACAAAAATACAAGAACCCCCTCCCCCCATACAGTGAAGAGACTTAAATAGTTATGATGATATACAGCTGTAGACAAAACCCGCCTGGGGGAGGTTTGATGCTAAATAATTTTATGATTAATACAGCTGTATAAAATACAGGAATGGGGATGTTTATGAATTTGGTAGCCAGTGGTTCGTTTGTCCATTGATACAAAGTAAGTACCATATGTATGGCTGCCCAATGACTTCTGATGAATCAGCAATAATTGTCGAATTGACCACAAACTCACGGTGAATAATAGGCAAAAAAAAAAACCCGAGAAATATTGATGTTCCTGCAATTCTTTGCTCCAAATGATGGCAACATCGCAAGTGCTTTTTTTTTTTTAACGGAACATAGAGTTTTGGAGCCATACTGTGCGCAATATTTTAAAAAAATGTACCATGCAATGTATTATTGGGTCACTGATAGTGCCAAACGGCTCCATAAACAAAAAGTTGTTTAACCCTTGCCCATACCCATTTTTTGTAACGCGGTTTACAAAGGAATTGGAGGGTCGAGAGTGCTTTATAAAGCACCTGATACTTTATCATTTTGATCCCAGTGGATAAATATGGTCCCTTCTTTCCATATCTGAAAATAAATACCAACTTCCCTAGTATGGCTTCACAATGAAGTCCTTGAATCTGCAAATTCAATGTCAATTCCACAGAACAGGGTTCGCAGGGTTTTTCTCTGCGCAGCAAGAAGATTACTCCTTTGAAGTGACCAAAACCCAATGCAGAGGTACACAGTCTTAATTGTATGTCTACAGCCTATTCTATTGTTTACACTGTAGCTGCTACTGAGATTAGCTGTTGAGTTCCAAGAGTCTCATATTTCCATGGCATGGTCAGTGATTGAAAGTCTATATTGCACTGGTCACTGGTGATAGTGGCATTCCCTGCTTGCACTAAATGAGACTAGTCCGCACCAAGCTTTGTAACAGTATTTTCGATTGGTTGGGTCAGTTTGCACAATTTGCTTGACATATTCACTGTAGAATGACTTCATAGCTAATTAAACCAAAATAAATACTCCAAATGTATAATATACAATTGTGCTGACACCCAATTACATTGTTTGCTATGTAATTTTATCACTGATAGCATAGAACTAATTCATTAAGTAGGACAAATTTCAAGTGTGGTAACAGGCACAACTTTTGTACGGCAATGTATGGTAGATATTAAGTAAACAATAGTGATATGGTCTTAATTGCATTAGTCGTGCATGGAAAGAAGTTCCATTTAATAAAAAATTTCCTTTAAAAAGGAAAGGGGCGCCCAAGGAGTGAGTCTTGTTTTGGTCGTTCTGTGGGGTTGGGAAATACTTATGTAAGAAGAAACGGTAAGAACATATTCAGATTGAATTCGGAAGTTTTAGTGCAATTTGCTTAGTACAAAAGTCAATTTAAATAAGTATAAAAATAGAGTATAGTGATGAGGTAAATGATTCTTGTTTTCACAATAAAGTTTGCTCATTATGATGATTGCCGGCATAGATTTCATTGTAATACATGAATTGCTGTGTACATGTAGCTGATGTACATGTAAACATTGTCAAAACTAAAGTGTGGTAAAAAACTATATTATGTTCATTCGCAAATTGTGCACTAGATGCAGAAGTTGTTCCTTTTTAAGGACTGTCTTGTTGGTGTGTCCTTTTTTTTTGTGTGCAAGAATCAACAGGGTAGACTAATGTAAAGACTCCTTTACGGAATAAAGCTGACAATCCTAGTAATCCTTGATCCTTTTATAGAGATTCTGCTAGGCTACTTCTTTGTCTTACATGAAGGAGAACCGGTTTTGCCACTAGTGGAAAAAGCCGCGGTTAAACATGGTTTTTCCCATTGGCAAAAACACCTTTTTGCCAGTTTTTGCCACTAAAAACTAAAAAAAGGATTAAAATGTTCACATTTTTCTTCTAAAACTTTATTATGTACAAAAATATGCTCAGGATGTAAATATTAATTGAAAACCATTTACATTAAAAAAGGAGGACGAAGGATATAAATTTTCTTTGAAGTTGGAGGGGGGCACCTGGATGATTAGAAGCGTCCTTATGGATCCATATGAGTATGGTACCAAACTTATTGGTTACTATAAAGAATTTATAAGAAAACATATTCTGCACTTTTTATCTCTGAAGACAAAAGTTTGCCAACTTTCAAAAAATGACAGGCTTGGCTTCAGAAAAGAACTTTTGGATTATAAGAAACAATTATCACAAAATTTCAGGTTTCGCTTATCAGCAAAGTGGCAAAAACTGGAACAAATCTGTTTAGCCAGTTTTTGTGACAGTGTAGAAACCAATAGAACTAGCAAGAAATTGGAAGCAACTCATCTAATTACGTAATGAAATATGAAAGAGTATGAAGAAAACACAACAACAATAACACAAAACTCTAATGACTTTTGCAATCGCCATTAGTTTTGAGAGTTCAGACCAATTAATATAGTAACTGAATTCAACTCCAATGGGGTAAAATCTCAAATACCAAATAAGTGATTCTCTTGATGAGGAATGAGTATAATGATCCACATTCAATATACAGAATTTGATACACAAAATTCTATTTACCATAGTAGACTAAATGAATAGGGCGCGAAATAAATGAAACATTACTTTTTTATTTTTTTTATTTTTTTTATTTTTTTTATGAACAATTAAAATTTTCTTAAGGATGACGATTGCACAAAAGCTTTTAGTACAAAATTGGAGTTCGACTATAGTTCATTGCGAGTCTGATGAATGAAAATAGACAATTTTGCTGATTCAAAGGGGGGAACTAAGGTGGGTCATTGGGGATGCCATATAGGTATGGTGGTACCGTTATTTTTGTATCGACGAAGAGATCTTGAAAGGGAGGAGGAGAGGACCATTGCATCATGCTTCCAAAATTCTAATTATTGCCGCTTTAGATGAAACAAATTCCAGAGGGACCGAGGGATAAACTTTATCAACTATCCATGACGTACATTTAGGATCAATTGGTTAAGGAGATTAATACAATTAATCATATGTTTTTATATGACAGAGACAAATATGCCATCAAACATTAATATCTATTAGTTGGTTGCATTGTCCCTTTTTTCATAGAAATGGGTTGTTGTGGAAATGAGGCTTATTTATTTTCTTTGACATGATCACGTGTATTCCACTAGCCAAGGGTGAGGTTGTTCATGTGAGCTAAACCTGATCAGAGGTGATATCTGTACTGCGGCCATATTCGGGAATCACACACATGACCGACTTTATATTCCTCCCTGGACAAAACACCCAACCTAGCAAACGTGGAAAACATTTATTTGGGTGTAGGTTTGGACAAACCTAACAAAAAATAAAACATGTTTCCACTTTCACGGGATGGTTGTTTGGTCACTGAGGCAAATTAAGTTCAGGTCATGTGGTGTGACTTCCGAAGAACGGCCCCAATATGCCTACTCGACTAACTATTGGGATCCAACAGCTACTAGGAGGTGGTAGAACAGGCAATATATTATGATCTGGTGTTGGTAAGCTTATCCCTACACTGTGATTGATAGCTAATACCTGATTAACCTGGTACCTTAATTATTATGTAGCATAGGTGGCCCGAGACCCGTTAGGGGGGTTCTGGTAGGCATAAGGAACAGTATGAGATTGGTCTGTAATAGGTCACACATTCTATGTTCCTTGAGGTGCGATAGATCATTTAAATTGTTCATTGTGGTACCCCTACTAATCTGAGGCTTGCCTAGTTGGACACAAGTCATAGGATGGCCATTTTTGAAGTGTCTGGTACCGGTAGTGCAGCTGATAATGTCTGGTATTAACAGATGGTATTAGTATTCTGGTACTGAGGTCATTTTTTATTTATTCCCTAGACAGTGATTGATCATCTAAACCTGGTTTTATCTGGTACCTTTACTATTTAGGCTAGCCTAGGTGGGCTCATATACGGGGTCTGGTAGGCCTCTAAGATCAGCGGAACTTGTTCGCCATAGGTCATCTATGTTCCTGGGGTCCGAGAAACATTTAAACATGATTTCATGTGGTTACCCCCAATATCTAGGCCAGCGGAGGCAGACGAAGTCTAGGGTGGCCATATTTGAAGAGTGTCTGGTACCTGTGTGCAGCGACAATTAGTTCTGGTAGTACCCATTTTGTTACACAAACACGCCTTGTTCATTTGACATTATTTCTAAGCTAGCCAATTGGGGGGGGGGGGGTTGTCCCTTTGTGGGGGGGCTGGCGGACCTTTGCAGCGGGAGAAAGGAAAATGTCTGTCGGTTGTGATGCTGATGTAGGCATGGCAGTGCGCACAAAAATGGTGGTGATTAAGTGGTGGTACCTCTTTCATCTATCTAGCACCCATTTTTGGCTCCTTGAGGGTCCACCAGGACTACACGCAGTGTGGTGGTACCGGCAGGACTCCCATTTTGTTCATTTCAGGGACACCCTTTACACTCACAGTGTCAGATATGGTACCTATTTCATCTAACCAAATGTCTAGTGGTCTAAAACTATTTGAATAGAAGCACCAGCCATTTTTTCACTGCAGAAAGAGCTATGTATTCGGCCATGAAAAATTTAATAGAGTGCATGGGACCTTCTGTTTACATATGCTCCTTTAAGGGCCTTGTCAGATTTATCTGTATTGTGACTATACGTAATATGAGAGCCTGGTCAAGTACCGTGGGAAACAAACTTGCGGTTTTGATGGGTAGACCATATGCATGTGCAAAGCCCTATTCAATACTGTGCTAAATATGGATGGGTTAACCACTTAAAACGGAGCTTTTTGTTAAGATTTGGGATGAAATGAATTTGAGGGCGCAAATTTCAGGACGACAATGAGGAAAAATACGGCCTTTCAGATGTATTCAAATTGATACCTATTACAGGTAAATCAGGGGGGTCCAAGACGCGATCGGAAACACGCCCTTTAAGCAGAACAATAACAATGATATCTAGCTGAAAATTGCAGCATTAGGCAAATTCAAGCTTTTTTTGAGGGGTCACATACTTAGGTATGTGGCCCACTTCTCACTAATTTTAACAATGCCTGGCAGTAGGATTGGGGGAAGATTTAATTAGAGGTGTGAAATCTGAGGGCAGTCATCGCTAGGTGATCGATAATGAAGTCATTCGGCACCGTTAGTTTCCTGATTATGTTCATTGCGAGGAGTTAGTCCCGTCTTACATGACCAAACACACTTATGATCGAGGATTCAAATATGGGTTTGAAGTGATTGTTTTATGATTTGGTTGAATATAAGTGATTTGATTTTGAATTGATTCAATATAATAATAAAATTAAAAAATTTCCAGAAAAAAAGTGAATCCGAGATTTAATTCTTGAACAAAAATGACAATTTTTAAATGACCCTTTTTATAAGGATGTCGGGAACTTGCCCTCCTTCTACCTACCCCCTGCTGTTTTGCTCTTAACATGTGAATCATTTTGCCAAACTATATGTTAGATCAAAACAGCAAGCTTTCTGTTGATACTACCTTATACGGGTTACATACATTCATTCCGCATCCCAAATTGTTTACCAAACACATAAAACGTTCAAAAATTTGTGATTGCAAATTGTTTCTGTCTTCAGTACATTTGCACAGTGTTCAATAGGACTCGTGTCGTCAGTGCACCACAAGCGCAGGGTTTGAAAACAGTGTTGAAGTCTTTGCATGCTTGATTAGACTTGGTCACCTGGCCTGCTGTATGTTAATCAATAGAAAACCAAAAAATAAGCAAAGCTAGTAATTACAATGGATTTTAATTCACGAGACTGTGAGTACCCCACCCCTTGATTAATAACCAGTCAGCAAATTAATGAATTGTTTAAAGATGAAGAATGTGCCATATATGTAATGAGGTCTATAGTAAAAAAAACTAAATATAACGGGTGGTAAGCAAAGGTTTGACACAATTAAATATTATTACCCAACTAAACAAAAAAATTTACAATGTGTGTGTATGTGTGATCTGAAAATCATCTGTATCTGAAATATGTTCTATAGGCTGTTAAAGTTAACAACAAAATAATCTACATGTCATTAAAAGTTCAAATATCCTGAAGATGATTTTGTGGATATCAGACGAAACTAGTTGTCCGTAATTTTTTTTTTTTAATGTTGTTCAAAATATATGAATATTCAATATCCTGCTTTGCTTGGAAGCACCAGTGACCAGTCATGCATAATTGCAAACACAGAGAACCAATTTCTGCATGTCCTAGGGGCTGACTGGAGGGGGTCCCCTGGATCCAATCCTATTAAATGGTTTTGTGCTCGCTCATGTCACTGCACTATCTTGTGTGCACAAGTAAGATTTTCAATTTTAGATGTTGTCGGGTATTTAATGGGCCCATAAAGCTGTTTGCCTGCCATCGAGTAACCTTTCAAAAATGGCCAGTTATTTTTTCTAGTATTTTGTCATCTCATATCACATGGCTAGGCAATGACAATGCATAAACTATCTCAAGTGTCTAAGAATATTTGTTGTTGTTATAATTGTTATTGGAGTGTATAAAAGTCTAAATAGGTAATGAGACAAATATTACGCCATTTAAATGTCGACCCAAGAGGCACAGGTGAGGCAAACATCTAGGACTCGGCAGCAATTTATTAAGATTGGTACGTCTAAATAATCCCCTTCTATCTTCAGTAGATAGCATTTACATTGGGATTAAACCACTTTTGTCTTCTGTAATAAACCGTGTAACTGACAAGAGGACCGGTGAAAGTCCTCAGTTTTCTGCTCAATGCTTTGCTGTTATAGTCAGGGACAGAATAAGCTGACCAATTGTGCGTCTGATGTAATTTGACGATATAGATCAAATGTCAGCCATGAAGAATAATCTGTAGACATGTTAAAGTCTGACTCAGAGATTTCAAAATATTATTTTTTTGTGTAATAATGAAAAATAGTCAACTAGAACTAAAGATAGTAACCTAAAATGCACACTTCCAAAATTTGAGGATGAATCGGCTTTTTCGTTTTGATGCAGTAAACATTTATGTGTTAGTATTACATCCCTATGATACTGTGTAAAACAAAAAATTCCGGACCGGAATTTTATAACAAAGTTGTGATTTTCTATATGAAGGAATTCGATTTAAGATAGCAAATTTCACACAGTGATTAGTATATGGACAAGCATTATGTAACATGCAAAAAACAACGATTTTTTTGGAAAATTGAGGGCGCCCTCCTCCGAGAAATCTCTGAGTCGGCCTTTAAACTAATAAAACAGAAAGTTTATATGTGAATTAATGATGTACGTGAATCACAAACCCCAACTCATCTGGGAATTTTTTTACATTCTATATAATATTTTGTTCGACGATGCCCCACCCCCCCCCCCCCAAATATAACCCCCCCCCCCACCCCCCCCCCCCCCCCCTTAAAAAAATTAACCCCCCCCCACCCCTGCTACCACATTCAATCCATTACGATCGCGCTTCACTATTGACCAAGCCTTGACCTCCGCGCAATGGTTCCCTATTCTGCCCTGACTTATAGCTAATTATGGTACTGAGCAGGTAATTAAAACAAGCTATTGCTAAGAGAAGGAGATGGGCTGTGTGCAGGGTTGGCACCAGGGTAAAATCATAGAAGGGGCGAAACATAAAAAACGATTTATTGCTAAACCCCTGTTTTCCTGAATTTTGAAACTCTCAGGGGGCAGTCACCCCTTGCCACAAACCTGGCACTGACCCTGGCTGTTGATTCAGTCCACAAAACACATAACACAACACTCATTAGAAATGACGGGCAAGTATAAAATTCTATCTGAAATCCTGCTTTGATACCATTCTTCAACAAGCACTAAAGACACTATTTCAGTTGATCCACTCGAAAAATAAAACTATTTGACAATTTTGCAGGAATAGCTTAAAAATTGAAGGATAAGTCTGTGGAATTCTCATAATTTATATAGTCCCACTGAAAGTTGTTTCTTACTTTCTCCTTACCTCCCCCCACCCCCTTCACGCCTATCTCCCCTCCACCACCTTCCACACAAAAGGAAGGAAATGGTTGTGTGCCAAAAGTTTCAAAGGAAATGAATTCTATATGAAATAAATTTTTGTGTTTGTAGTAAGTGTCCTACAGACAGTATGATAAAATAGCTGATTTTGTCTTTCACTTGCAACATAATTAGGTACTATGCTGGTTATAAACATGCAAAAACCTAATTTTTGATGTTTTTCTGTTTGGCAAATCACCCATACTTAGTGCTTTTAAAGGTGGATTGTGTGATCCTAGCACCTTCATTCATTTATTTTGATTTAATTTATTCAGACAATGTTGCGTGTGCCACTTCTGCATAAAGCAGGAGGGTTTTAAAGCTAGGTAAAGAAAAATATTTGTGAATTATTTCAGAACAAGAAAGGTCAGATGATGGCCTAGGGAACCCTGATGGGAGGTGACTTGTACTATTCAGTTATTACTGTGACACATGGAGGGCCATGGAGGACCTTGTAGATACAGCTTGTGGTAGGTATTGGACTGTCTCAATTCAATAGTACACGTGACGGAGGTGATGGGAATCGCTAGGATTCAACCCAGCTGTTACTGAGAGTATTACAGTAGAATAATAAGGGGTGTGTCATAGAGGCATTTTTTATTGGTTATTGGGTAGGAAGTATGTCCTAAAATACATTATACATCATACATCCTTTCACCACAAAGTGATATACAAGCATATTGCAATATAACATGCCATTATATTCTTATTGATGCTACTAATTTAAATGAAACTCGTGTTTTCAATGCCACACTCTGTATGAAAAAAAACATCAATTAGTAGTTAGTTCCATTTCTCATTATGATTTATATGTATAATATATCGTATAATATTGTTCATTGTCTACCCCTCTAAAACCTTTACAAACTACCACAGAATTCACTTCAGCGACTTCAAGGTCACTTATCACTATCCACTAATTGGCATGATGGCAAGCCCCCAACTTACTGAAATTAATTTTGTAACCTGCAGTGTTGAGACCCACACTTACACAATCAGCAATGCACATCCGCCTATAGCAGGCATTTTTACTCAAGAAATAAAAACAGAGTCATACTGTGCAGAATTTATATACGATTGTTCCTAATAAACACACCGGGGGCGGTGCATTTTTCTAAAGTGGGGGCGTTATTACAGTCAAAATGAAAGTCAAAAAATCCCCACAAAAATCACCTAACCCAGTTTATTTAAAAGGGTGTTCCAGTGCGTGCGCCTGGGGATTTCAACCCAGGCTATAATAATGAACACTCGGGTCCAAGGTTTTGATGTGCAGTGAACCAGAAAGGCATGATCACAACAGCAATTATGATACCGATTACGGCAGTCCCGGCCATTAAATTGTGTGATTTAGGTAAGCTTAACCATTTTCTTGAAATTGTTTATCCAAAAAATAGTAGGGGGGGTTTATTAGAGCAGGGGCGTTTATTAGGAACAAACACGGTATTACACTATATTGAACCCTAAAAATTCACCCTAACATCGTAGTGAGTGAATACCAAAAGCTATTTTGCCCTAACATTGATATCGTTGATTGTTTTCCATCTACTGAAGACAGCATCAATCAATCAATCAATCATCATCAATGTTGTTTTGCCAGCTTTGTAGATAGCAATATTTGTTTTGTCATCTAATGAAGATAGCAGATTTATTTGCCATCTTCTGAAGATAGCAATATTTGTTTGCCAGCTACTGGAAGACAGAATTTGTTTGCCATCTACTGAAGACAGTAATATTTGTTTTGTCATCTACTGAAGACAGCAATTTGTTTTGCCATCTACTGAAGACAGCAATTTGTTTTGCCATCTATCTGAAGACAGTAATATTGTTTGGTCATCTACTGAAGACAGTAATATTTGTTTTGTCATCTACTGAAGACAGTAAAATTATTATTCATAAAAAAAGTGGCAGCATACATTGTATATGGAATTTTAACAAAAAAATGTAATATTTTTTTTTTTTTTTTTGATAATATCGCATTTGCATTAATTTTTTTTTTTCTAACAAGCAAAGCCTTTATTAAAACATTACAAATATACAAAATAACATTTACATGTATATACAATATAATGCGTAAATATACAAATACACACCTTTTAAAGTCACCAGTAAAACTTGGCATAGCTTTGGTTTACAAATTTTCTGTTTAACTCTAAATATCATTATATATATGCGAGATTTCAACACTTTACAGAATTATATTTACCGCTACACACTGTAATCACCTGACCCAATATTGTCCAGTACATACATAGTACATACAGATTACATACATATATACACACATACATACCTACACACACGTACATATATACAACACACATATACATGCGTGAGAGAGATATGATTATCCACCTTTTTCTGGGTCTCAACACGTCACAAAAATACTATTTTGTCTCCACTTATGAACATGACTAATATCATTTTAGTTTTCTGAAACATTAGGTGTCACGATGTTTAGACTCTAAACACATCTTCCCATAACATGATGATATGTGTTTTGATCCAACACATTGCAATGCATGGGCGTTCATGTTTTTAGAAACAATAAACACTGTAGTGTTAAGCTACTAGATGCCATTGTTGCACATTAAACAGTAAGTCTCAAAGCTTATGCATACATTAGAAATTTTCATTGCACTGCATTCGAAGGGGGAAAACTATGCTGAAATCCAATGTGTTTAGTGATTATAGTGGTCTAAGTAACTACCACCCCCTTTTGACAACAAGTCTGTATTTTTTTTATTTTGTAATATTGTAGAACACGTCTAGGCGCTTAAAAAACTGTTCAGACTAAAAACACTACGTTTACAGTGTACACCTACATACACATATACATATATACCACCTACATACATTTCCCTATATATTCAGAATCTCCATTTATCCCCTTTTTTTGACAAAACCGCCCTCCTTCATATTTTTTTCATTGCTATATATTTTAATTGTTTTTATACGTTTTTATTCTCAATAAAACTTGTTAGTTTGTTTACAAATTTTGTACTCCTAGTCTATATATGTTGAATTTTGCGATAAAATAATTACATTCCCTACCAAAAAAACTCGCCACCTTCTAACCAAAACGTATCATATAAATCATGATAAACTCTCGCCCATAATGCATACCATATTATTGTTGTTGACAAGTCTCATTCTTTTCCAAAAGGTTTTACATGTTGAACGGGCAAAAAATATGACCTATAGTTTCATATTATCTGACAGAACGTACAAACATTGTCAAGTCTGCTATTTTCTTTTATACAAAAAATTATTAGTTGCATAATATTTTTATGATTCCTATATTGAAACCAATTGGTATCTTAGTGTCGTTTGTAATTTTGAAAGGTCTTTGGCAAATTTTTTCTTTCCGCCACCTTGGAACACAAATTGTGATTCTAATTCTCTTTCCCATTTAATACTATTTGAAACTGATTGTTTTAAGTTTCTTATTAATAAACGATAAAATTCTTTACAACTTTTTTGAACCCTATATAAAATTATCACCCGGTTATTGGTTGAAAAGGCGTGTCCAAAATCGTTTATGGCGATCAAAGCCCTTTCAAGTGTCTTTTAAACAAGTTGATAATACCAGGAGATTCCAACAAAATTTGTCTTCAAACCATAAATATGTGCATTCCTGCATACTATAAAGTTTACCTTACCTTATTCTTCTTAGATCATTGATGAATATAATGCCTTTGTCTCGCCAATGCTTGTAGTTGATTGATTTTTTCGTTCCATAATTTTTATCATTTCCACACAAAAAATAGTGTTTCTCGTAATTGTATTAAAATCAATATTTGGGTCACGGAACCATTTATGTTTAATTACCAATGACCAGCGTGTAATACATCACACCAAAAACTGTTTGGCAATAGTACGGTTTAACTTTAACATTGTTGAACCCTGTTTGTCCAACAATTGTAAAATATCAACCTTTGTTAAGTTGGACAGTATATAGAATAAACTTAACCCCTTGTTTGTTCACCAGATTCCCACTCCGTGCCACGGACCTTAAGGGCATTTAAAAAAGTGCGTTAGAATGTTCGGTAATTTAACAACCACCTAAATCATATTCTTGAATCATTTGGATCGCTTTTATTTTATATCTGGCCCTTTCCCATTCCAATAATTTAAAAATAAGATCACTGATCGTTTTCAAATATTCCTCTGAAGGGTTTGGAAGCATTTGACCTGTAATTTAATTTTGCTAATAACAAAGATTTTACAACAGTTACTCTTCCGAGCACTGTGTGAGTGGAACGTTTTATACCAATTTTGAATAGTTGACGTATTGAACTCAAGCTTTTTCGTAATTATTCAATCATCTTATTAATGTCTGTGGAAAAGGTGACACCCAACCTATTAAACTGGCCCTCCTAATTTCCCAATCTAACGACCAGGTGAGAACAGGTGAAGACAGTAATTTCGTTTTGGTACTACTGAGAATAAGGCAATATTCTTTTTTTGTCATCTACTGAAGATAGCAATCATTTGTTTTGCCATCTTCTGAAATAGCCATATTTATTTTGCATCTTACTTAAGTTAGCAAATATTTATTTTTCATCTACTGAGATAGCATAGTTATTTTGCCCCTACTGAAATAGCAATATTTTTGCAATCTACTGAAGATAATATTTATTTTTGTCATCTTACTGAAGATAGCAATATTTGTTTTGCCATCTACTGAAGACAG
>JAMKCH010030017.1:0-17602 GCA_023653785.1 Ophioderma brevispina
GACAAGCTTGACATCAGGGAAACTTTTGAGTAGCTTGAGGTAGATCCCTCTATGCCAGACTGTATCGTACGCAGCAGTCAGGCCAATGAAGACTGCTCCAAACTTCTGCTTCTTCTGGAAGGCTGTCCTCGATGTCATAAACTATTTCCTTGCTATCTGATCAGTTGTTGATTTATCCTCTTCGAAATCCACTGGGTGCTGGTAGATTTACCTTGACGGTATCATTGATCCTGCCGACTATCAGGTCGCTCAAGCAGCTTATACATGTGAGATAGTAGCGAGATGGGTCTTTAACTCTTGGGGGCCCCGCATTTGCTGGTTTCTTGTGCTTCAGGATTGCAATGACCTGAAGTCTTCGCATCTGGAGGGAATATTTGACTTTTCCCATGCAAAGTAAAAGGAAGAGTTGAGCCCATCGCACAGCTTCGTGCCAATTCTTCAGAATTCTGTATGGATGTTGTCATTGCCCATGATCTTTCCCATGCTTGAGACTTTCAAATTGCTTCGGTGATCTCATCGTAGGTGCATGGTTGGGACATGGGGCTTGACTGTGGATAGGTTTGTATAAGCTGTTTAATCTCTGCATTAACAAGCACGAAATGGGCTTTCGCCTGTGGAGTGTTGGTCTTGCCACTTTCCATTGTTGACAAGCACTGAAGTGATTGATTTGGCAGAGACAGGACACTGCTTGCTGGACAGCTACGCCCGCTGAGCTTGTTGATGGTGTTCCAGCCCTTGCGGCTTGAGTGGGGTAAGTTGATATTGGATTCTCCTCCTCCCATCTGGTGCTCTCTTTGGCCAGGCAGATCCAGTAGCTGGTTGCCTTTTGCTATTCTCTCAGTCACCTGCATTTGGTCTTACAATCCGCTTTGTATACTCGTCGCATTCCTTGTCCAACAGGGGGTGTAGGGATTCCTTCTGCCTCTTGGAATGGAACATTTAATGCTGCCTTGGTGGGAGCATGGAGCAGAAGTCCGAATATGCATTCGTTGATGTTAGATAAGGCCTGGTCTGCATCGTGGATGACAGTTCGCTGTGAGTGTTTTTGAACGTGGACCGTTTGGCTCCTGAAATTCCTCTCTTTCGTAGAGGCTGGAGCTCGTGACCTTGATGTCACTGGTGACTCAGGATAGGGCAATGACCCGATCTAGGGAATCTAGGGAGGACCGTTCTGAGCAGCGGGATCGGATGTCGCTGTGACCTGTTGAACAAATGTCGGGACATGTCCCCATGGTCCCTGATCTGCTATACTAGAAGTGAGGTGGATCCTTACTGACAACAGCAATTGGAGGTCTGCTTCAATCCATTCAAGGCCGCTTTGTGCCATTCTTTTCAGTATTGGAGTATCCCCATGCTGGATTTTCTAACAGGTTGACAATCTCCGCATACTCATGGAGCTCCGCTGACTACTGGAAGGGAGTTGAAGTCTGCCTCAGCTGGTGGTGTGCTTATAGATGTTGGTTTTGGGTTCCCCCTTGCTTCAAATTTTCTATCCACTGGATCGGCGAATTCATTGAGATTGCAGGGTTGATCTCACTTGTAAGCCTTACTTCACATAGGAAGCGATCTCATGCTTGTTGTGCGAATGAACAATACGGAAGGGTCAAAACCTTCGATTTGCAGCTTCTCTTCATTCGCAGTTGAGTTTCTTTGGAGGAGGATGATCTTCACTCCGTTCTTCCTGGAGAGCTGTAAGATTATGTCAACGCTAGCAATGGTGTGAGACCCTCACGTCACTGCAGGAAACAAACTTTGGTGCTTGCCATGCCATAAGGAAAGTTCCTTTGTGAGTAGCTCAGCCGCGTAGAATTGAGGGTGGGTCCTCAAGATGTTCACTGTGGTTTTTTAAAAAACACGATTGTTTGGACTTAAGTTGTTAAATCAGTTAGCCACAACAAGTGATGTAACATTAACAGGGCCGCCGCCGCGAGAAGGCAAATTTACTCTGTGTTATGTTAAAGCTTTGTCCAAAGAACGTTCCAAGCTTCCTTTTTGTCCATGAAATTACTTCTTACACGACATTTACAACAAATTTCCCCCGCTTTAAAAAGTCAAATTCCGCTTTGGTAAATTTTCATTTTCCGCTTTTTTTTTCGCATATTGCCTGAAGATGTACTTTTGTGTGACTTTCTAACTCCTACCTAAAGCTACAGTGATCTTGCAAAATCCGGCTAATATGCAGTACATAAATCATGCTTAACCGTACAAAGGTTGATTCTGTCTTTTAGTCACAAACCATTTTACGTGATGCCTTGATTTTTCTATAGAATGATCATTTTGAAAAATAGGGCATGAAGAAACAAATTAGCTTAATTAGCTTGCTCTTTGGGCTCCTCCACCTGTGTTGATGAAGTGTTGAAAAAAAACCCTGCGTGCGCTTGACGCGGACCTCATACCTGCAACCTCCATAAATACTATAACAGCACTCAAGCGCAATATAACAACGAGTGATAGAACACTCTTAGGCATTAAGTCGCCAAAAGTGTCCATTTTCCAACATCAGTTCATCATCACATCATTTTTGCAATTCACTGGAGGAAAAAAGCAGTGAAATTTGCTCATCACCAAACCACAGAGGTGTTTTATCCTACCTGCATTTCTCCTCTTCTCTCAGGATGACTCCACGCTCCCTCTCGATTTCACTCTCTCCCAATGTACTGTTCTGAATGATTCAGATAAGAATTTCCCCAGCTGAAATGTCAATTTTTTTAAAAGTTTCACATTTTTTATTGTGATAAGGCATAAAAAATTGTTTGGCGTAACCCGACGGACCCTAAAAAAAAACTGCCGACTCGCACGTTTTTTATGCAAATTAGCTAGCACAATAAAAAAAATATTCTTTGGCGACCGACCCTTATTTCAATCCACAATTAAAAAAAATATTTTTTTTACCAACACAAAGATGAAAAAAATAACAAACAGAAACAAAAGCAACTACAACAAGTAAAATAAAAGATCTTTGCTATGATTGAAAAAAGCTTTGAAATAGTAGCAACTTGTATTCATTTTAGAGTAAACATCTAAAAAAAATATTTTAAAAACATCCGACCGACCCCAATATTTTTTCTCTGTTTACGACCCAAAACAAACATATATTTTTTCAGGCCTAAACAAATACCATGTGTATTTACTGCAAGCATTTTCCAGAGTTATATCATTTAAGTGCTGGGCAAAATTCAAGCAAGGAATTCAGCAGCTTATTCCGCCCGGATGCCCTTTACGGTTTTAAAAATGCTCACCTACTGATATGGCATTAAACTAGAAATGATAAGATATCTTTTCCACAGTGCTGTGGAGCTTAGTTATGATTAGTTTACAGTCAATAATAATAATAATAGTAGCGGTCCGAATTTTAGATGCAAGTGAAAATTTGGCAACGGAGGAAACTACAGTAAACCTGTGAGAGTTAGGATGGATTGGCAAACCAATTCATTTCAAATGAAGAACCCAACCAAGGACAGACCCAGACCCCATTGGTGAAAAGATTCAACAAAATTGCCAAGTTACAAATTGTTATGACAAGTACATTTGCAGAGATGCACTCATTATTTACAGTAAGTAAGGTATTATGCAGGTAATGCATTATGGTACACGTATATTTACCCTTTGGCAGTCATTTGAGAAGCACTTGGCATAGTATACAGTCTGTTCTCTTGATGTGTAAGCTTCAGTGAGCAACGCATATTTCTATTCTCAAGTTCAAGGTCCACACCTTCAGACCCCATTTGGGAACGATTCGTAGTGCCCTAACAATCAACAAAGAGCAATAAGTAAAATCATAGCACATTCAATCAATTCCGCTCTATTCTAGTAGACAAAGCTTGATATCCCTTATTAAAGAGGGCATGCATGTAAAACAGAAATACTTTAAACATGCATATAAACAAGGAGCCAAATATTTTTGCCTATTATCCAGGCCAAATAACAAGAAGGATTGTGCTTCAACTGTCATCGGAAGATTCATTTATGTCACTTAAATCTGCCCAATTGGTATGATCAACAACGCACGGATTCGCCATGTGTGAACATAGCAAAATGTTCAAAAAGGCTAGCCCAATGATAGATCAATTGAAAAGTGATGCCTCTAAATATTTTCCTTGGGTGCTATAACCCCAAGAACTCCCCGACGACTACCAGGAAGTCAAAATTGTATAGAGCAAGAGGAGGTTTGCCGCTGGCTACAATGCACAAAATAATACACGCACGCATGGCATTGAAGTGGACCAACTCCAAAGCATGAAAATCCAATGAGTGGAAAACCTGCTAAGCCCAAAAGGTGTAAGGCAAGACAATGAGAAACATTGATGAGAAGCTGAACAAATGATTAAATGGTGAAACTTTAATTTGTGTGATTATACATTGCTCCGAGGGTGGCCCAAAGCATATTTCTTGCAGGGGTGACTACTGGGAAGCAGTGTAATATATTATTAGATCTACTCAATTATTATAAATAGTTTAAACATTGTTAATGAAATTTAAAGAAAATATAACATACCACCACATTAATCAGTTTTAACATTCACTTTAGACAATCCCAATATTAAAGGTTTAGATTTATTCAAAGAAAAAAATGCACGATCCTTTCCCTTCGACGCCATGACAGAGTGAAGCACAATCTTTAAAAAGAGCGGTAAAGCCTAACCCTGGCCGAGGGGGGCGCGAATGGGACGACGGGGTGTAACAATAGGACCGATTAACGCGCTGTGATTGGTTCAACTGGCCTGCAAAACATAAACAAATTGCCTAGCAGCCCCAGAAAATGGGATTCAACATTTATTTGCAGGGAATAATAAATATTTTATCGATCTCGAAATAAAAATTCATTAATGATAACAAAGTGTAGTGTCACTCCACCAGTCACCAGTGTCACACTGCATGAGTCACCAGTGTCAACTGCATGAGTCACCAGGCCCACCCACGAGTTGCCAATATAGTATAGCAGATTTATGGGTTCCCATGCACCCCCCTTAAAACTAAATTCTAACATGATTTTTAGATCTTCTACGACAACTACCTTAAAGAATTTGATTTACCAAATCAAATGATGTTCCCACGGCGGTAGGTTTGGCGGCCATCTTGGATGAAGAGGGATTAATCGTTCAAGTGGTTCAATTTAGTTGAAAAGCATATATTTCAAATGATTCGTCTATCATAAGGAAACCCAGAAAATATATAGTTTGGCATTCTGTGATGTTCAGTTACAAAGACATGGGTGACAATGTGATCAAGGTCATGGAACTTTTGGATTGGTCATTGTAAAGGGGGCCCAAATTTTCATTAATAAACTGAATACCTTGAAGGGCCATGTGTTCTAGACGTGTGCTGTGCCATTATTCTTGTCATTCATAGAGGACTACATGCATCATCCATAAGCCAACCTGAAAAGCACAAAAATAAAACCAAAAGGATTTAGAGTATTTCTCACAATATGGAGGCTACAATGTAAACTAAAAATATCTTGAATTGAAAATGGTTCATTGTAAAAACCCATTTTCATGAAGAATGAACTTTTTGATCCATGAATTCAATACCCTTAAGAAAAACACTCCAATCTAGCCACAAAAGAAGGACAATCTACTAAAAAAAAAGATAATAAACCAAAACGTTATCTGGTGCAAACTAAAAATTGTCAAAGAGATCAAATTTTTTTTTTCTTATTTTATTTGCAAATAGGGCATTCATTGAATACAGTTAAGAAATCCTTTGAATGTATTGATTTGTATTTTGGGGGGAAATCTCATTTGTTTGGATCTTTATTTTAAATCCTTTCCTGTTGTTCCAAAATTATTTTGCAAACTACAATTTTAACTTGATTTTCAAATTTACCTCTGTACTAATTTTACCCCCCCCCCCCCATTTTTTCAAAGTTCCCATAGTTTCCCAGAGAAATTGGATACAAATTGATTCAGCAAATCAGCCAAACCCTCAAACTAGTAGAAACACTCTTCAAAAAAAACAAACCTTCTTCCCCAAACTTTCAATCATATGATTCCATCATTTTAATATAACCCGATATGTGAACTACACTCCATTGCTGATATATATTGTTTTTTATGAAAGGAAATCACCTTGAGAAAATCCCTCACTAGATTTGCATATAGAGTGTTTCTATTTTAACCCTATCAATTCGTAACAATTCTTAGAACTTTCAACTTGGGCAGAACTTCTAATTTCCTCGAAAACATAGTTCCCCAACCAGGGTTCGGTGCTCTTGTAGGATTTTGTCGTCATAGAACGAAACCAATTTTCACAAAATTTATAGACATGTGTTCTTTCTGCTAAATGCAAGCTTTCACAATAGGGCTTTTTGTGGGAAAGCAAATTCACAATATTGGGCAATGGCTATTACTATTAGTATTTGTGACAAAAAATCAACTTGTTATTGTTTATCATTAAATAAGGAAAAATATACTCCAAATTTCATCACCAAATGCCACGTAGAAATCAGGAAATCTTAAACGCCATGTATTTGGAAACTGAAAAACCCTGATTAGTAGTACTACTAACAACATTTGGTTAGGGCTGGCACAGACCACAAACCTATTCTCCTGGAACGCAATAATCTGAACATTGAAATTATGGGTCCGTGGACGTCAAAGTAAAAACCCAAGGGGGAACCCTGGCCCCCAAACCCACATAAGTACTTGCAATCTAAACCGTACACGTCGGTATAAAAAACCCGAATCTTCTGTCGCTATTCTGAATCCATTTGACAGCTTGATTCTTGGTTTCTTGGGACATTGAGAAGTCCTCCTTGAACGAACAGCCTGAGACATTGCAGCCTCTTTGCCTATTACAACTTGCACATCTTACCTACACAGTAAATGAAATAGAAAACTTGGAAGTGGTGGTGGATCCCGGTGGATGCCGGCACATAGCGCGGTATCCACACGATAAAAATATTGGATGCCCTCCATATGACACCATCTAAGATGGCTCAAACAAAAAATATCAGCTGTTTAATTCCTCATTCTATTCTTATTTAGAATTATAATTTTTCTTTCTATCTCATCGACATAATTTATTTGTCAAAAATATTCTAACAATCTTCTTTTTATTCATTTAAATAATCCACCCCTCTTGAAAAACAAATGTTTCAAATCAAAGAACAAAGTCATCGCTCGGTGATACGTCACACGCTGCGTAAATTGCATTTGCGTACCACGCGAAATGCACGACGCGCAGTATAAACGCGCCTTTTGCGCGGTCTATATTCAGCTACACCGCTAATTGCTGCACCACTTATCCATACTATTACCCACCCCAGTCATGGATGAGCGGAGCTTTGACCTAAACCAATCAAATTTCTTGTTAACAATGATAAACCACCCAGCCCACTGAATAAGAATTTTTCTTAGTACACGCATTATAACCCAAAGGTCTAGACACAAAATACCACACAATGTAAAATTGTTGTAATCTTGTGGTATATAGTAATGTACAGAATCTACAATATGTTGTGGTAGTTTGCAGTATTGATCTTATCATTGACATATCAAGCGTGTACATCCAAATAGCCTCCAAAAACCCACACCGTGCCACATAAAGCTAAAACTCCAATCCCTGGGGCCCCCTCATTCCCCGGGGCTCGGCAGGCCTGTACATTGTGGCCTATGGTGCAGTTTGTTGTTTATTACGGTTGTATTTTGTTGGTTATCTAATATTACTCTAATTTGGTAATTTTTATCTAACTACTAAGCATATACCACAATAGCACAATCAATTTTGTGGTAGTTTGTGGGTAACGTGCAAGTACATGAAAGTTTTGGTATAATTGTGAATCTGTGGTAAGTCCTCACAAATACCGCCTGCCTTGTTAGGGCTAACATGTTTTGATTTTTTCCATGGTAAGGATGTAACATTTACGTGCCTGTAGTAAGTCTCATGATTTCGTCAACGCTATGGTGGAATTTGGGGAGGAATCTAAATTTTAGTGAGTTAGAATTTTGTCTTTGCAGTTAAATTTTATTGAAACAACTATGTCATCAGTGCATGTCGAGTTGTTTCTCTGGCTAATGGTGGCCTTTCAAACTGACTTTTGTGTTTTTTGAGTGCAAAAATGAATTTCTCAGCAGGGTAGGTGTGATTTACCTCAGTTTGATTAATTCATCAATTTCAGTTGCAATTTAAATCAAATGATTTTTTTTTTAAATCGCAGATTTAAGGGGCATTTCGTGATCCACAGCCTCATCCCGACTTACCTCAAAAAGTGAGATTTTCACATCATCTGAACGTTAACATTAGCAATCCATGTGTGTGCCAAATCTTACGTGCAAATTTCGCTGTGTCTGGTAAGCAATCGCATTTGTATTTTCTGTCCGGTTAACGACAGAAATTATCGCAAGTGGCCTATGGGAAACAGATTTTGCTCATATACAGGTGCAAATACTTTCTCGTCAATTTCAAAATCGTTTTTACCTGCTTAATTCATGCAGCTCAGAAAGATGATTCCAGTAGCTCAGCGCAACCGCTGAACAATTTTGGAATTGGCAGCCTTGTCTTAAGCCCATTTCATGTACACCAGAATGCAAGTAACCCGAAACTGTTGCTGTGGGGGTTGGACTAATTTCACATCAGAGCTAAACTTAGTGTTTTTTCTCATGGGTATATTGGTAGTGGCGATGTTCACTCACCTGCAGCAGCTAATTACCCTGTTGTTGCACTGCCCGATTCCATAAACTAGTGAGCTAAACCACCTGGCTAACCACTCCCCTGGGTCATGCAGCTCATTAAAGTCATTGTTCCAGTGATTGTTGTACAGGAGCCTGGAGTGGCAATCGTAAACTTAGACGAAAGCTTCAATTTTTTTATATACTACTCCTCCCCGCCTAAACAATCCGAACGAATATATTACTGTATTAAAAGATTTAGGTTTATTATAATATAAATCCAGGAGCGCGTTCGCGTAATGTGTTTGATTATTGAACTGTGTCCGTAATGCTTATAACGAAGCTGATGTGGAATTTGGAGATTTTTCCAGCTGGCTTGGCGCGCGTTCATTTGAAAGCAAGTTATGTAAGAACAGTGGTGTTCTAATAGACTCGTAAGGAAGGCTTGCTTACCTTCTCCGATGTTGATGTACCAATGCAATTGTCTTTAGGCAGATGCCAAACCTCCCAGAAATATATTTCCCCCATAATATATATTCATTTCGATCACGCTGTATGACGACACCCCCTCTTTTCGTCATACCCACAATCCTCTTCCCTCTTTTCGTCTTAAACCCTCGACAAGATTGACATCCTGCAGGGGGCGGACGGCCGGGAAATCAACATTCGTAGAAGGTAAGCAGCATTCTTATGAGTCTTAACACACCACTGTTCTACATGCCTCTACAGTAATCTGCTTACCTTCAATCCATGTTGATTGTCAACAAATTGCATTAACATCGCCAGATTAGCACAGGTACTAGTAGTCGGTGCAGGATGCAAAATGTCACACCGGGATTGCGTGAATCGAATGAGTATGAGTATGAATTGCAAGCAATTCATAAGAAGTAGTAAGAGCCGCGCAAGGTCACAGCCAATTACAGATAGCATTAAACCCTCAGCGCAGCGTATTGTTTGATATTTTCATTTGTATTTTGTAAAATCTGACCTTGATACCAGTACCATGTATTGAAAGAGTTTTCCAGAATAAAGAAAGAATAAATAAAACTTCACTAATAGAATAGTTTGGCTGAGCCCCCTGTAAATAGTGGCTCCGCAAATCTGGCCAGATTAGCGACACATAGAGGAGACCTCACACGAAAACCAGCAACCCCCCGTGCACAAAACACACTGCGCAACTGAAGGTTTACTTCTCCAATATGAGGGTCGACAAGGCTTCAGCGCAGCTCGAGCCATTAGACCATTCGCCACCCTCTGGGCCCGTGACGGGCCGAGAGGAAGGGCATCGCAGGTGAGCGGAGACTGATGAGGGCGGAAAGAGCCCAATCCTCAGCACTCGACGGCTCGTACTCGTCGAGAAAACCCGCTGTGACTCCTTGTTTGTAGAGATCGAACCGAGTCGTCTGATCTATGATATTGAAACTATAATGAGAAGGGATAACGCCAAATGATGTACACAAAAATCTAATATACTTTTCAAGAAATTTAATTCTAATTCTAACGTTCATGTTCAGTTCCAAGTTTCTTTGTTACAATATCATTGACAGGTTTGTTTTTGCTTCTCATGGGTTGTTCACTTTTAAACGCACAAATCATAAAGTATATATTGACTAACTATACAATGACATGAGTCAGAATACTACAAACACCTACGGCTGACGGATGATTGTGATCATTTAAACAATCTTGGAAATTGTTGAAATTTTGGTAATCTCAAAATTTGGTGATTTCAACGTGCTCAATTTTAAATTACTATGAACTCTGATAAATGACGCCACTACTAAATATTCAATCCCATTAGGATATAACCAAGCTGGATACCCAATGCCAATAATACGCAGTAACAAGACCAACTTTATATTATTTAACCGCGTGTGTGCGACGTTAAACTATCGATGGATACCAATCATCGCTACTCTGCATAATGCAAAAGTTTCGTCGGCTTTTCAATGCGGCGCTAACAAAGGTAAAATAATACATACATATGCGAATTTACCCAGTAAATTCTGAAGTGAATGCGCTATTGAAGATGCGTAATGTCATACGAACCCAACATTCATAAAATAGATATATTTGAAATTCCATCAGTGACGATTAACTGAAGACCCCGTTTGTTCACCCATCACCATAGCAGATAAGTCCAAAGTTGAAAGCCTACGGATAAGAAAAATCAATATCTATACATTCCAATCATTTTCTTGAATTGCTAAAACAGTTTTGAATTAATATATTATAATAACTATTCCCCAAAAATAATACAAGTTTCAGTTCATAAATTTCATAACTGAATTTCCAATTTTCCAGAGTTCAAATTCATTATTGTAAATTTTTGGCAACCAAAGACAACTAACATTAAATATACGAATCCCTTAAATATAACACACCTGAAACAAACCATATTTAAAATATAATTTTGAATTTAAGCTTGGAATTCTAATTCAAATAAACTCACCAAATAAAATGCATTAACATAATTTGTCTGAAAACAAAGATAAATGACAACTCCAAAGTAAATAATTCGTAACATATGCACATTAAATATTCCAACTTTAAACTTTAATATTTTTCATGACTGGCGTGTTAATGACATAAAATATGAGAACTAATTTTGTTCACACCAAATATTCGCTTTATAAATAATTTAAATTCTTTTTGGGTTTAACGTGAGGTGCGTGATATATGTTTGACAAACTGCCCAAAACAAATTTATCCATACAACAGAACCACAACTGACCCAAAAATAGCAGCTGTAGGCATGCATTCGTATTGACTAGATTGCCGACAGAGTCCAATTAGCGTAAATACTGCACAATCCACAAATGGTTGGTGTTTTAACTCCCGTTAAATACATGATACAGTCTGCAATATTTTTGCAGTTTGCAAATTTTTGTTTCAGACAAAATCTTCTGTTGAAATAATCGGAACTATAATTTATATTGACAAGGATAATATAATTGAAGTTTTTTTTAAAATAATTTTGAGCGTTTTTTTTTTTATAATTTTGAAATTTAATTTCCCCAGACATTTGCATTTAACATAATACATAGAATGTTACCAACTCCCCATTTAAAATGGCTTTCTCAATGATGTCATCAATCGATCTGTCGACCAGCACCTCGTCGCAGACTCCGTACCATATCATCACCACATGATGCCGAGCAGAAAAAAAAAAAAAAAAAAAAAAAAAAAAAAAGAAAAAAAAAAAAAAAAAAACAAATTATGAATTTTGCCTACCATCTAATATACCACAAGCGCGATGCTTTGGCCCAAAAATAGAGCCAGGCAATATATATAGCATTAATGAACAAGTCTCTGCCTGTCTAATACTACGACTATTATTCGTTCTAGCCCAATACAGGCAGACACCTTGAGTGCTCACAATTGCTATCTAACTGGTTAACAGAGCTGGTGTTTGTAGGTCGAGAGCTGGTGCCGTAATAAATAGCTGATCAAAACTCGCGCTATAGCCGCACCCAAATGACCTACTCACTGACTTTAATATCATGGACGCGAGAATGTTATACGGACAAATAGTGTAGAAACGAATAAATTTCGCGCAGGAAAATATTCATAGGGAAAAATATACAAATTTCATCTGACACCCGCCACAGAAGGACAGGAAGACCTGAGTCATCAATTGTTACCTAATGCAGCCAGCCCACCCTATTCCCACTCACTTGAGCCCCAAGGGCAAGCGAGTGCGAAGAGAGGAAAAAAGAGGAGAATCTAGCGAGGCCGACAGAAAGCCCACTCCGATTCAAACATCTTATAGATCGAAGCCTACCCGGAGGGGTAAAGCTTCAGGATAGAACAGCAACCCCAAGTGTATCAAGTAATCTCACTCAGAATGGAAAAAGGCCAACAAGAAGATTGACCCCAATCCAGGGGGGCAAATCCAATAGTCATGACTATGCCTATCAATGAAATGAAAAAGCATCAGAAAGGGACACCTGATGACGCTCCGAGGCGAGAACACCTCAAACGAATGATCAGTAACTGTTTGAAAGGGTGCTGACTAAGAATTCTCAGCAAAAAAATGATGGGAGAGAGTACCCCCGAACAACATTTCTAGCTCCAACATTTATTTTGTTTTTTTTTCCAAGGACTACTAAACAACTGGATTGATGCAGCCAGGGGAGACTAAGAGAATCTAACAGATTTCCGAAAACTCAAAAGTTTAAGGAAATATCGCCGATAAAAGGGAAGTTAAAAAAGCCTCCTAGCCCCCAACAGCATTCCCCAATCATACAAATACTAGGGGGACGCAGACCTGATAGACATGTACACGGTAATTAAAAATACAAAATACCACGGTTGTGCCGTGATGAAGTTAGTCACACCGCAACCCTCGCATACACCCGCGCCCCGAACAGGGACAAACGGGGGGGGGGAGGGTGCAACGCAAGATAACTAAGACATCTTCCACCAATGTCACCTTACAGCTACTCAGGCGCCGATGACCGATATTTTCAACGGTATTTTACTGGAGTTGGAGGTAAGCAGGGAGTCAGTTATACAGGGAGGACAGAGGAAAAGAGATGGTTTTAGGTAACACGACATCAACCCAGTTCAAGATGATCAAAACCAGGTTGACACTAACGACCCGTTAGCAATAGGACGGTAGCCAACCCTAGCGGGAGAGGCAGAACACCCAGTTGGCCACGCCCCAGTCCGCCGGTTACTAACGGCATGCCGGGCGCACCCCCCCTTTCCCGACAAGCCAATCCAAGCGGATCGGCTAACGGCATGCAAGGGAGGGTATACTGCGTTGGCAATGATGGTGCCGCGACTGAATCCCCAACAGGCGGCGAGCCTACAGAGCAGTGGCCCCGTTCACAGAACCGTTGATCCCCAAAGAATAGGGATTCAACTCCCTGTGAATATGCATTGTTCTCGCGTATCGATTCGTAAACCTGCGATGAATGGTCTATTGTATCTCTAAATCCCCTTGAATGATTTTAACATGGACCGTCATCCCTAAAGAATCCACGAAAATGATACCTGCTCAGCCAACTCCCTGCGGCAGGGACCGAGGCCATCGGGTGGAGACCATCGTAGTAAAACCCCACAAATCACCCGTAAAGAAAGACAAGCGTAGGGCTAAACTCGCCGCAAAACTCTCGACCTTCCCCCGTGATAAATGTCCGTTGACATTATTTCTACAGAGAAATTAGCAACGCCCACTAACCAAGGGTTCAGATCGAGAAAACTCATCCATCCGCTAAATCCCCAACGGGATTGAGGCCACCGGGGGTGGCCAGCGAAGCAGGGCCCGCCCCGACTATGGACCCAGCCCAGCCTCGCTGAAAATGCCAAGCACTCCTGCCGCCAGAACTCCCTGCGGGAGCGACAGCGTATGATTGGAGGCCCATCGTCCATCGCGCCAGGATCATCCAACCCGTACTACACATGCAAAGCGTGGCCCAATATCGCTTGAGAAACACCCATCCAAGCAGACTTGATCCGCATGAATGGTTACTTCAAAGCTGATGAATGGGTATTTTCTCGAAAATCGACCCGCAAATCCCTCAATGAATGGTCCTTTGTTTGGTCTAATCCGGGATTACCGACCATGGACCAGCACCGAGGAGATTCGCCCCAGTCAAAGCAGCCTGTAGCCGACATCACCCCTGTGGAGGATGAAGGCCAAAGGCATTGAGACCATCGTAGTAAAAGCCCGTAAAACGCACGACTATATATATAGAGGAAGAAGGGCCCGACCTCGCCGGGTGGGTTTCGCTGAGGCACGGGGGTGCTTGCAGCGTGAACCGCCACCGTAGACACTGCCCGGAGGGCCATCGCCGCCGTTAGCTGACCCATAGAAGGGCACACCCCCCTTCTGTGCGTGGACACCATGGCGGTGATCTCCGTAATCGGCAGGGTACCGAAAACGGTGGCAACACGCATAGTATCCAGTCAATCTACGCACCCCTGGGGCACGGGCGACTGACACGACCACCGGGCGGGTGCGAACCCTCTAACGGCGGGTGAACCCCCGCTTACAGCAGCGAGGAACTCCCTGTAACGGCGACGGGTACTATAGCGGTGGTATGTGATCGGTGGGGACCGAAGACGGCTACCACGCGCCCGGTATCTATCAGTCAAACGCACCCCAGAGGCGCGGCGACTGACAGCCCAGACCCAAAGCCTGTGTAACGGCGGTGAACCTCCGCTTACAGCGCGAGGGCTCCCGCTCATTACCGGTCATAATCCCTACCCATCCAGTTATACCGAGGGACGAAAACCCAAGGATATACCCCTGTCCAACTCCAGAGCAAACCAGGTGCATAACGAGAGACCGATACGAACGACGCACTATTCGTCCCTGGGGAGTAGGACCAGCGGGTATCAGCGTGGGTGTGGGTCCCGTGACGGCTACTCGGGCGAACACGTCACGTACAGCCGCGCCTATAAGGGAAACAAACCGGCCTGAGGACGCACGCAAAGCGGGGATACCCGAATACATTTACTAGTCCTAGATAGAAATTTATATAAAAGCATTCCCAACAATCCTACAACTCCTTTAATCAAAGCCCTACCTCGTGACATAAGCTGCAAGAAAGCATTAAGAACTAAGTATGTACACCCACAAGTGTACTCTCTTGTGTGAAGGAATATCGTGCATAATTATTATAGAAAATGTAAACAACCGGGCGCCATTTTGAAACGATAAACGAAAAACAAATACACATTACAATTCGCACAGCTTGTAACACCAACCCTATACCACAATATAGATAGTTAGTATAGTGGGACAAAAGGACTATCGATATGAACGTGGCAACAGCAGCCACGCCTACGCTAGTCGCCTTGGGTGTGAATTATGCGGGATGTGTGTTGACAAACCTGACGCGAAGTCAAGATTCATACCTTAAATCCGACTTCGCAAAGGAAAAAATGACCACTACGGTCGCACAGGGACAGATAAATGAACATTTCACAGATTCCAAGGTTTCAGGGCCACATAGTAGCTAAATCTGACCAACATTCGAACAAATTCAGGAGCTAAATACATTCCGATACCCTACTTGTCGAACCCAAGACGAAAAGAGGAAGAGGATGGTGGGTATGACGTCACTTGGGGGGGGGTGGCGTCATCAGGGTGAGTGAAATGAATATATATTATGTGGGAATATATATTTATGGAGTTCTTCATCTGCCTAAAGACAATGCATTTTTACAAATCAACATCGGATTGAAGGTAAGCCGATTCCTGTATGAGTCTGAGCACGTTGATGGCCATTTCAAACCTAGTCGTATTTTGTTATGCGGGAGTAAATATTTCCGGGCAATAGCAAAATTGTTAGCATTATTAGTAATGGTTTTCCTTCCTAATCATGTCAATTTTAAAGATCAAGAATTTCCCAGAGTGCAAATCAATCAAAGAGCAGTCCTGTATCACCGTGATATGTGTGTGTGTGTGTTTGATGCCAATTTATTATAATGTACAATATGGCGCAGACTACATTACCAGTCGCATGGCTACGTAGTCTCAGTGAGTTTCATGGTTTAGGCCTGAACTTAAGCATTCAATAGATGTTGATACAATGGGGTTCATGGTGTGATTTAGGTGTCAAGTCAGGTGGGAGGTGGGTAAGTGGTATTTTTTTTTTGATTTTTTTGCTGTATTCATGTGTGGGGAAGGGACTTTTGTCATGGAGGATGGATGGAGTGGCGGAGGCCTGAGGGTGGGACCTAGGTTATATGATTTTGGTGAATCATCAAAATGGGTGGAAGAGTGGGTGGTTTTTGTTGTTACTGCTGCTGTATCCCCCTTATCTCTTCTGGCTCAAAAAGCTGGGGAGTTTACCCTTAGGCCACTTAAAAATGATCAGATTCCTTGTAGCCCCCCACTCACTTTTTGGGATAAGGTCCAAGTTTTTTTGTGTGTTTCATTTCTTAATTATCCCTAACAAGGCTCTACAAACCACAAAGAAAGCACACAAGGTAATATTGTGGGTATATTTGTGCACGTGGTAATGATAGTTAGACCTGCATATTTTGTGGTAGTTTGTTGTATTTGCTCTTATCATTGACATATAAAGTGGTGGTAATTCACCCGTACATTTTGGCACCCGACCGCCGCCGCCCAGGGTACGCCTTATAACACCAAGTCCTCTTGGCCCGCACTTCCTCTTGGCACCCTGTACATTGTGGCCTATGGTGCAGCTTTTGTTTTATACTGTGGTATATTATAGGTATATGATGAAGTTTACTAGGTTTGCAAAAATTCCCGGGAATTTTCAGAGCGGAAAATTTCCACGGAAATTTGGACTTAAACAGAATTTATGGAATTTTAGGAACTTCGTGGAAATCTTGGGAATTTTCACAACAATCTTTTGATATTGATCAAACTATAAGGTCCTTTTGTTCAGTGTAGGGATATTACTCTGTAGAACTGAAATGCTACAGAAGAGCATACAAGCAAAAACAGCATGTTTTAAACAACTGAGAAAATGGAATAACCACCACCTCATACAAAAAAAAACCACAATTTTGGTTGTATCCAGTATATACAGGTCAAATGCTATCTGCTAGGAAATCAAAGGACCCTTTCGAACCCAACACCTGTAGATGATATCGTTCCTCTACCAACCGCGCAACCCTGGGCCTTTATATCTGAGTTGGGAAGAGCGTCTTGCATTTAATACAAGGCGCCGGTTCGATCCCGGCCGCGCGCAACATGTTTTTTTTCACACACGATCATGCACTGTGCCATCTCCAGGGAAAGATTAAAGGATTAGCAGCGATAATGCGATAGAATCAAAAAAATGTGGAAATGCATGTTTTTAACTTATAAATCAGGGATAGTTGTGTACAATTCCATATAACTTCTTTAAATGTAGAAAAAAGCATCCAAAAGTGAAAAAGTAATTATTCATTAAATTTTGTCCACCGTCTCTGCAAATATCACAAAATCTGCATCTAAAAAAAACAGCGGATTCTGGTTTACAACCTCAACCAGTAAAGAATAACAAATATTAATAATTTTG
>JAMKCH010030018.1:0-17716 GCA_023653785.1 Ophioderma brevispina
TCATACTTGGAGCTGGACAGAGTATAAATGTAAGAAGACAGGTTTGATGTGCACAATACTGTGCAAGTGTGGGGGACGTGAATGAACATTGGATATTTCCACAAACATAACTTGAATGTTCACATGTGTGATTTTAAGGTATAGAGATAAGAAGTGTACATGCATACAAGATAAGTGCATATTGCCTAACCTACAGAAGTAAAATCTCCTACCTCGGTTTTAGAATTAAGTACACTGTTAAAAATAAACCTGTAAAAAAACAGGCATTTGACTGGCAGCTGGGACTCACTACATGCAGAACGTAAAATAACTGGGGCCGTAAAAATACGAAACCATTGCACGGAACGTAAAATAACGGCGTAAAATCTCAGCTTCAACGTTATTGTTGGTTTCTGACTTGTTTAAACAATATTAAGAATTAAAACGTTATTACAATCCTCTGACCAAATTTTCACGTTGTAGCTATGGCATCATACAAATGTTGTATTTACATTACCACGTGGTTGTAAAAAGTTATATTTCAGGCAAACAATTTTGAGAAAAAAAAGGCAATAAAGGGAAAAGAAATAAAGATTCAAACCAGTTTATTCACGTCCTTTTATATGGCAATGTACACATTCTAATATCACCAATTCATTAACTATCATATGAATAAACTTAATACATGTACCTTACAGAGATTCGAACAGGGCCTTAAGATTACAAGTCCTAAACATTATCCACTACACTACATGACTTTACTGATAGCAGATGCTAAAATTAAATATATATACGTGTGTGTACTTCTTTTTTTCAAATTAACTAAATATACTAAAAAGAGGAAAAGAGTTTTTAAAACTATTTTTAAATATTATAGGGAAAATAAGATTTTGCATTTTTTTTAATGACGTTACTTACGACGTTATTTAATACATTTTATAGGTAAAACGATTTTCATAGTCCATATTCTTACATTAAAAACAAGTACGTTACAGAAGAACGTAATATTACGGAAAATATAATAACGTCAGCGTATAAATACTACCTTTTTTCAAATGTGTAGTATTATTTTCTAGCCACTGTTTACTTACATTTTTCTGCTTCCAATTTGTAATTTTATGTTAGGTATAGGTAATAAAGCGTGAAGATTTTTGAATAATTGGGGTTCACCATAATATAAAAGGTAAAGTCTAGTACAATTAGGAACATTTTTAACAGTGTACTATTCAGGAAATAGATTACTTTATATTTTAATTTTGTACGATTAAAGTATGTGTTTTAAACTGTGTGAATAAGAAATTTTAACTATGGCGGGGCCATTTGTTATTTTAATGTAACTTTAAATATATTTTACCTTTCAGATGATCTGTTTAGACATAATTCTATGTTTATATTAAAGGGATTAGCAGCGATCATGTGAGAGAATTAAAAAAATATGGAAATGCATTTTTTAAAACTTATAAGTGCGCACAATTCCATATAACTACTTTAATGTAGGATCAAAAACACCAAATAGTGAAAAAATGAAGTAGTTGAGGAAATTTGTCATACCGTATCCCGCAAATAGACATACAGTGATGACATTTGAAAATCTACACTAAACAGCTCATTGTTGTTTAAACCAGTGCAGAATAAACAAAGATCAATGATATTTGTGTTTTTGCGGTCAAACTGATTCAGGAATATGGTAGCCCAAAATATTACGCTTATAAATCGGGATATTTCACGGAAAGGCTTTTGATCGAGTCGGAATTTTGGGTGATACGCACGTATAGAAATTACAGAATCAGATAACAAGTGCTGCCTTGTCTATTAATGCACGGATTTCAAGCCAACCCACCTTGCAGGTTATGTTAGTACATCCATGCCAGTCCACACAAATACCACAATACTAATTTTGATGATTTTCTTTTTATGTTCTGATCCGCAAATCGCTAATCCCTTTAAGCTTAGGCCTACAAGTTTGCCTAAACCTGCCGAAGTAAATCTCCTACTTCGGTTTTTTGAAAAGAAGTACTATTCAGGTACTATTCAGGAAATAATTACTTTATATTAGATTGTTGTACGATGAAGTATGTGTTTTAAACTGTGTAAATAAAATATTTTAACTTGGCGGGTCCATTATTTATTTCAATGTAACTTACGATATATTTTACCATTCAGATTCTCTGTTTTAGACATCATTCTCATGTTTAAGGATTAAGCTTAGCCTAAACATTTTGCCTCAAACCTGCAGAGGTAAATCTCCTACCTCGGTTTTGAAAAGGAGTACTATTCAAGACTGAATATATTACTAATATTTTGTATGCGATTGAAGTATGTGTTTTAAACTGTGGTAATAAATTATTTTAACTATGTCGGGGCCATTTGTTAGTCTAATGTACTTTAAATATATTTATATCCCTTATATACCATTGCCAAAGATAGATATGCATGGAGAAATCTTGTAATCGCCTGCTCCGCAGCCGAAGGAATTAGGAGTGATGATAGACCATTCAGTTTCTCTGTTTTGACCTAATTCTATGTTTATATTTAAGCTTAGGCCTACCAGTTTTTGCCTAACCTGCCAGAGGTAAAATCTCCTACCTCGGTTTCAAAACGAAGTACTATGCCATGAATAGATTAATGTATATTTGATTTTGTACGATTGAAGTAAACATGTGTTTTAAACTTACTCCCGCCTAAAAATCAGAACGATAAATTACTGTTTAAAAAGGTCTTGTAGGTATGTAGGTGAATTATAATAATAATGCCAGGAGCGTTGTTCGCGTAATGTGTTTGTTTTTAATTGACCTGTGTTCCCGTAATGCATTAATAACGAAGCATGATGTGGAAGTTTGAGAATTATCCACTGCTTGGCCGCTCATTTGAAAGCACGTTTGAGCACGTTGATGGCCATTCACTCGTTGGATTTTTAGGCGGAGTACTGTAAAAAAATATTTTTACCCATGGCTGTCCTATAGTTTTTTAATGTAACTTTAATATATTTTACCCATTCTTGCCAAATTGTATCCTTGATTTATAGGTTTTTGAGAGCGTAACGTTGTAACCGGCAGAGGGATTAAGACAATTGTGTGGAGTGTGGTAGAGGTGAAGTTAAAGTGTAATAGCTATGCATATATAAATAATTTTACAGTTTTACGCGTTTTAATATTTTATTTATTGTGTTATTTACAAATGGGGGTATGTGGCTAGTGTATCATAATTATTGGATTTACGAAATTAAAATTGGTCAAAGCTGGTTCAAGTTATTCATGTACTAGTACCTTCTAGTTATAGAATGTACTTTTAATTGATTTTATGTAATTGTTTGTGTACTGTTTAAATTGGTTTCCTGCACAAACCTTACTCACAATAGTCGTGTCATTATACAATTAATTAAAAATAGCAACCTACAGAAGGCGCAAATTTCAAATAGTTCACGCTGTGGCGACGTCACCATGACTTCATTGTACTTCTTATGGTCGCAATCATCTGCCATAATTATATTCTTATGCAGTGTGATTTTTAGCCTATGTGAAATAGGTGACGCCACCACGGCCCAAGATTTATTTGACTAAGCCACTTTCCCAGGATATTCTTTTAAATTAATAAAATTATTGCTTTAATGTTAGTATTACATATCCTAAATACGTACATCACTTTTTGTCAAACTTAAGGTTTTGATAAATAGGTGTTCCGTTTAAGCAATGGGCAATTTTACTCATAATGTCGGCCATGTTGTTTATAGGAAGGACTGATACAAGATATTTCTTTATATTTTTGGTTATGTTTGGATATGTTGGTCCTTGAAAACATAGGTCTAGACCAAAAGCAGGCTAAGATCATTTTTAAATATAATAAAAGTGCGATTTTTGTGCAATTGGCCGGCCATATTGTAAAATACAATGGTTTGAACACCCGATATCAAAAAGATCATGTAGATAATTGGGATTCCTGCTTGACCTTGAAAACATAGGTAATAGACAAAGTTCTATCGTGTTATTAACATAGATATAAGACTTTGAAAATAAGATGGCGGCCATTTTGAAAATGAACCACCATGGTCGCCACAGTCGAATCCAGCAGGGGTCCCGTTTTGAAGGTGAGTTTTAGTGGTCCATATTACACTGTGTGCCAGTATACTTCTATCACAAAGTGCACGATTTTGCTCCAAGAGGGTCTTAACCCTCTGGACTATTAGGTAACGTATGAATGTAATGATGATGCCCCCGTATACATGCTTGGACAGCGCAAAAACCATTGTTCCATATTCAGGACTCAATAGCGCACCTGCCTTACAGGTGTATTTCACATTTTAACGTACAATAACTTTCAGCAGTGACCCCTATGTCTTGACCACTGCACCGTCGTGTTAACCGTAGAACCACACAGTATTAAGAACGCACGACTAGGAGTGCTGCAATGGTTTATTACTGTTCGCCCCTCACAACCAATTCTCACCAGTAAAAAAAGTGTAGATGAGGATAGAGGGGATAAAAAAGGTACAGGTTGTCCCTATATCATCGCGAATCGAGTATAGTAACATTATGGTATTCACAAAGGCTGCGTACGCTTTATTCCCTATCCAGTGATTGTGGGGCTAAATCACAATATTTCATGACTTGCCATCTTTGGGGATTAAGGGGGATGGCCCGATTTTAAGTATATAAAGTTTTGATATAATCTTGATAGAATCGACTTCATTCCCTAGGCCCTATCTATCTCCAACTCGGCCGCAGCCGAGATGCTGTTCACATGTACGCAACAAAAATGTCCCTGTTGTCATTAAGTTTGGGATGTCAGCAGGATCCTGCTGGATGTCTCGAGCAATCACGTTAACCGTAGTTAAAGGGTCGACGACCCCTGTTTTGGCATGGTAACTTCCAACATGTGGACTTCTGAGCTTGATCAATCGCACGATGACAGTGGACCGGCAAATCGTGCACGGCGTTAGGCAACAGAAAATGAAATTGGAGGGATATCTCCATTATGTCTGTGCTTTGGTCTTGTGCCCAAACCCCATCTATAAAGTGACTTCAGCGAATTGAATCTTTGAAGAACGACATCCAAGTTCCACCCTTGTTTAGAAAATATGCTTAATGTTTACAAACATGTTTCACTATCTAAGTTTATCAGAAGAAACTACCCATCTCACCCTTATTGGTTAAAGTGTGCGTTGTTGAAGAATGACCTAAAACCCTCAGAAAAACAAGTTAGAGGTGATTCATGACCTTCGTTTATACCTTGACCCTTTTTGTAATATTTCTTTGCCAGGTTTAAAGAACGATTCAACTTTCACCCGGAACTTCACCCTGCATGGTTGTGGAAACACATTAAGAATATTGGCAACGGCGACAGCGCGAAATTTCAAAAAAGTCGGCTCGGCGATAGCGCGAAGTTCAAGAGTTTGTAGGCAAAAAAAAGTAGAGGTCATTAAATTGAATCTTGTTTGTTCTAAAGAAAGAATGATATAATGGAAGTTTGCTATGCGAGTAAAATATGTTAGAAATATTTTAATTGAGGGTTGAAGAACGATTCAACTTCACCCCGAACTTCTCCCTTGCATTTTTGGAAACACATTTCGAATGATTGGCAGCGGGCGACAGCGCGAAATAAAAAAGTCGGCTGCGGCGAAGCGCGAAGTTCCAGATTTTGTAGGCAACAACTTAGAAGGGTCATTAAATTGAATCTTGTTTTCGAAAGAATGATAATAATGGAGTTTTTTTTTTTTTAACGTTTTTAAATTATGTTTTAGAAAATATTTAATTGCGGGTTGAATAACGATCAACTTCACCCTTGCTTTTTTGGACACACGTTAAGAATAATGCAACTTAGAATGAACAATCATTAAATCTTTGTTTTCTAAAGGATCATAATGGAGTTTTTTTGTAAGGATCATATTTGAGTATTTTTGTTTTCTAAAGAACGATTCCAAATATCCTACACGTTAAGAATGATTCACTTAAAAGTATCATTGATGTGGAGGAGCTAGGACCCAGGTCCCAAACATCATCGTTTAACCCCTCACACAGAAAAGGTTTGACACTTTTGGTATTTAGTATGGACCCTCTATCAACGCTAGGTATAGTTTACTCATCAAATTTTGGTGTCACTTTTTCAATAGGGGCCCCCCCCAAAAGTTTTTAGTTTACACAGGGGTCAAACTTTTAAAATGCTCCAAGCATGTGAAATGTATGCCATAATTGTCCTTTCTAGTCTTAAGGATTCCAAAATGTATTAGTTTGTACCATATATGACCATGGTTTTGGAGTTATAAGGTAAATTGCTAAAATGGTAAAAAAAAGGTCAATTTCTATTTGTTACAGGGGTCAAAATCAGAAGTTGCTTCCAATTTTGTTGAAAATGATAGAATTTGTTCATCTAGCTTATGCGTCAAAATAAGGATAGTTTGTACCACTGCTTGTATAGTTTATCGTGTTATTGCGACAAAATTAATGTCATAGGGCAACATAATCCAATTGGCGGTGACCTTCTTTGACCCTATCTTCTCCGTAAGGTAAAAAAATTTACATAATCAAAAGTATACTTTTTGGGATCCTCTTATCTCAGGCAATAACTTGAAGTATTTAAAATATAATCAGATTAACTTTTATGTTGACCCCTGTACAAATGGAAAATTGACCTTTTTTACCATTTTAGCCATTTTTTTACCCTATAATTTTATTTTAATTTTATTTTTATTTATTACACTTTTATCACGGGTTTAAATGGAACAAAAACATATAATAGCAATATAGCAAAATTGATAAAAATAACAAAATTAAATATAATTGCAAGCCTGGGATAACAGGATTTTTTTTTTTTTTATTGCACAATACCAGTGAAAGGATAGGATGAACAGGATGACCAAGCACCTTCTATGACCATAAACCACCTAGGAGGCCAAACCGATACTGAAAGGGAAGGAAAGCTTTTGTAACAACTCTGCAGAATGAACAGCGACAGTTGGTCAGCCAAGAACAAGAATTCGCTGTCGAACTGAGAAGTGAATTTGGATTTGTAAAAATACAGGACCTTAGATTTAAAAATGGAGACAGATTAGTGATCTGAATTGGATAAGTAGTTGATTCCAAATAGGAACATCCTGTGAAAAAATGTGGCTTTTATGAGACTCTGTTTTGCAAACCTGAGGAATAATAAGATGGCAATCAGAGAAGAAGGGTGGTCCTGCACTGGTAAATTAAAACACAAAATGATCCCAAAATATCATACTGACCAACCCCTGCATCTGTAGAATAGTTTAAGATCACTTATTTTCTCTTCTATAGGTAAGTAGCAGGCAACAGATGAAGTTTTAAGTAGTCTATCTCTATAGCCCACGTCAGGATATGCAGAAAATACTTAGTAGCTCTCCTCTGAACACTTTCAATCAACTGATTTGTGTTTAGATTGTACCACTCCACAGGGCGCTAGCATATCTAAATCACTCCTGACAAGGGCCGAGTAGAGAGTTTTAGCTACCATATCGCTGTTGCAATCATTCCAATTGGCCGTTTTATCATGGCCTATTTTTTTTATTCATACTTGCTAAATTTTACTGGTGTGTTCATTCCATGTAAGTTAAGGAGACTTCAACACCAAGATCCCTGACAGAATGGATTCTGTCAAGGGACATACCATGTCATTTTATAATCAAATGTCATAAAATTCCTGGACCGTTCATTATTGAAATAATCTGACATTTTGATGGATGAAATTTCAGATCCCATGTACTACTCCAATCAAAGAGAGAATCATATCATCCTAGAGGTATTGGCAGTCAGACAAGGTCTTAATAGTCTTAAAACACTTAGAGTCGTCAGAAATAAAGCAATTGTAGAATGCTGGGCAAACTGCATGTCCATTGATATACAAAAGAAACAAGAGGGCCTAAACTGGCGCCCTGTTGTACTCCTTGACAGCACTGGGGTAGCCAGTCGAAAAAGACCATTCAACAACACACGTTGTTTCCGATTGGACAAATATGATTTGAACCAAACAAGGAAGGTGGGTGGATGCCAAAAGATTGTAATTTGTTGAACAAGCAGGTGTGAGAACAACTGTCAAAGCTTTGGAGAAGTCAAGGTATATCTTCGACTGCCCAGCTTTGTCCATTCGGGTATTTTGTCATGAAAACAGAATAAGTTGAGTGCAGTTGAACTCCTTTAACAACACCATGTTGAAGATAATACAGCGGTCTTATATGAGGGAAAAGAACATTGAAAACAGCCCTTCCATACTTTGTTGCAAATTCATAAAAGTGAAATAGGTCTGTAATTCTCGGCACCTTATGCTTATCACCCTTTTTGAATACAGGAACTACAACATTATCAACAGAGCCCAATTACTCGAAAACTCCCATGTACTACGGGACATATTAAAATAAAGCAATAATTGTGAAAACAATCTGGAGCCCATTCCTTGAGGACTTTTGGAGAGATGCATCGTGGGCCAATTGCTTCTGAAATGTCAAGATTCTTTTCCAAAACATCAGAATCACTAAGATGTAATATTACCCAACATGGAGCTCAAATGATGGAATATCTGGAAGCTGAGAAAATGTTTCTTTTTAGAAACACTGAATAGAAATAGGCTTGAACTCAACAACTTCAACTTATATTTATTTAACCACGGAGCCCACTCAACCAGGCTGTTCTCCCTTGGGGCCATGGGACATAAAATCACTATCTACATGTATATACAAGATATAACAACACTTATTTAAAAGAGACATATTTAGAATGAATTAAACCTGCAAAAAAGCCAAGTAGGATTTAAAAAAGAAACCTCTTTAAGCTTATTCTTAAAATTAACAATTGTGGGAATTTCTGACCCTATCATCAAGATTATTCCAATGATTGCACCTCTATATGATAATCTACGTTTTTTTATAATTAGTTTTTGGTTGTGATGAAAACGGTATTTTTACTATGCCGAAATTGTATTTATTTATATACAATGAAACATAAGAAAGGTAAGAGGGGTGCTAAATATTTAAATTTGGTATATCCAAATTGAAGTATTATGTATTACCTATCGAAGCGGCTTCCAGTCAAGCTGATCAAGAACAGTGGCACTTGAAGTATCCCATGGAACACCACATTATACGAGCGCTCTCTTTTGCAATAATTTTGAAGCTTATTTACATAGGAGACCCCCACATTTACCGCTGCTCTATTTGAAAATACTCTATAGTGAGGAAGAACAATTGCATTATAAACATAATAAAAAAATTAAAAATATTTTTTTAGAAATGGCGTATTAATTTACATTTCTTCAAACATTAACATACCTTTAAGGGATTTTTTACGAACTTTATCAATTTGTTGTTTTCCATGACAACGTAGCATCAATATTACCCCTAAATGTTTTACATTCATCTAACGTTCTTATATTAATCCATTTTATATTTACAAATGCGTTATTTATAGTTTCCTTTAACGATTGGCAACCGTTGTCTCGAGCCTATCAACATGAATTCGGATTTATCAGTGTTAAGACTAGTTTGTTACTTTGAAAGCCAATTATTTATTATGTTAAGATCCTTATTATACAATTTAATGATATCCATTATTTTGTGTTAGAGGCAAACAATGATAGTATCATCTGCATACATATTAACTTTACTTGTGGGTCACATAATTAATGCAAATCATTGATATAAATAAGAAAGGCGGTGGACCATCAAGTGGACCCTTGTGTCATACCCAATCTATGTACACACAAGTATCGAAAGATTACCATCAACATCGTGCATTAGGTACGAGCCTGTAAGGTCACTTTTCAAACCGACTGAATACAGTACTCTTGCTAATAACATATAGTTAACGTTTATTAGAAATTTCATGGTTTACTGTGTCAAAAGGCCTTTTTTAAAATCAGCATCTAGTCCAATTAAATTGCTTTATCTATTTCATTTACAACATCTCAGTGATGTTAATTAGAGCTGAACAAGTTGAATGAGATGGACGGAAACCTGCATTGTATTGATATTAATTAGTTTATTATCATTTAAGTAATGAACAATGATCAACAAGACAGCTCTTTCGATAATCGTAGATATAACAACTAGAATTGAGACTTGGCCTAAATTACTTAGGGTCTTTATGAATCCCCAGCCTTAAACCCAGGGAATAACTGTAGCTCTTTTCCAACACCTTGGAAACTTACAGGTTTTAAAAAGAATGGTTTAATTACGTGAGTAAACAAATTGGTGTGATGACGGAGGCAGATATTTTTAAAAAGTAGATGTTATATATTGTCCAGACCAGTTGCTTTGTCAGCAGAATAATTTTGTTTAATGATTGAATACATAATCATAACTGACTGCACTATGTTAAATGTAGGTCCATCAGAATTGCCAATGTGCTTATATCACAAAATCATTTCTTTTTTTGTGTCTATATGATTGGCAAGTTTATACACATATTTGTGAAGAAAAGTTTATTTAATTCATCCGACTTTCTCCTTATACATTCAGTTTACGGCCCATTTTTAGTATTAATGATTGGAAATGTTTCGTAGCTTTATAATTTTTAGATGGACAATTGTCTAAGATGCTCCATGGCACATTTTTATATCATTTTATGGTTTAGTGAAACTTTTTTAAAAATAAAAGTCTTTTTTTTTTGTTACTTTTTTTATATCTGTTAGTTTTATTCTAACCTGCCTGTAGTTTTCCAACAGAATGATCATTACCCTGATTTAAATAATGGCAATACTTTTAAGTCTGTCGCGATTACGCATCATACTTAGTACCTCATTAGTTTATCCATGGTGAATGTTTCTTGCGAGTTCTACTCTTTTTTAAAGGACGTGTTTTTGTAATTATATCATAAATATCTTCTCAAAAGCTCAGCAGCTATATCTACATCACCAGCAGTAAGAACTGGGTTCCAATCAGTTTGAGCTAGATCTTGCAAAAATAAATACTCATTAAAAAATTTCTATAAAACGAGGATTAATCTTAAAATTATGATTCTGCTTATTATTACTATCTGAAATATATATATTAAGAAACGTATTTTTACTTTGCCTAGCATTGCTCGTAATTGAGTGATCACTTATACAGTATGATAACAACTGATTTAACAAATTTTGGAAGCAGTAGAGCAATAAATATCATCAATAGATTTGCTGGTCTCAGTTATCCTTGTAAGTTTAGTAATAATTTTTTTGCTTGGATTAAAACTTTCACTATACTTTTTAAGTCTTTTAGTGTAGCAGTGAGGTGTGGTTTGTTAACAGGTCACAAATTAAACAACTCAGCAAATATCTTTAGGTTTCACTAGCAGAGACATTGCGGCTATAACTGATCTTGGATTGATCTGGATTTGCTTTGCATCTAAACAATGTCCGAAAATCTCTTGGGGTTGGATGTAATAGTGGTACCACGTTCTCAAATCTTGATTGTAATATTAAGGATTAGATTCTTTCAAGCGATACGCATCTTGCGATTAGAATTCCCAGTGCTGCAAAGAATCACTTTTTTTCGCATGTCTCCAGGCTGTGACTTTCTATTTTGAAGATGCCTAATAATCGGCATCATCCACCACCAGGTGCATAGAGTTCACGATTTTACCTTTCGAATGAAGGTATCCAAAATATTGGTGAAAATTTTTCTAAATGCAGTCCATGCCACATTCACATTGTGGCAGTGAAACATTGCTGAAGAGCGGTTTTGGCCCCCGGAGCTTCCAGACTCTAATTATGTGAAAGTTTGCCTTCTTAAAATAAAAAACACAAAATCGCTAACACGTTTAAAACCTTTTGACTCTAGTACAAATTGAAAACTCAAGCAGTTTGTGATCAGTAGGAAATAATTCACTAGAGTGGACAGTTCAAAAATGTCTCAGAGCAAAGTGAAAATAAGATCAAGAATGTATTATTTCTTTTAGGTCTGAATTTTGGTTCTCTGCTACAGGAACATGTCATTGCAGAATCACAAAAAGCTTGTTCAGAAGCAGAGATTTAGAGAACTTTGTCAACACAACCCTTATATTTGGGAGATTAAAATCTCCAATAACATAGACTTGATTAAAAATGGTTGGAGTTTATAGCCATAGTGGAGTCAAGTGATTTACGAATATACAACATTATCGTCATGTGCTTCTATAGCACAGTACTAGAGCCATCTTCCTCCTCTCAATGTTAGTTCGGAATTTCAATGACCATTAATCTCAATCAACAGGCCTAAGATCAATTGAGACGAATTGAAAGATCAATTCTTCACGGCACAGAGCAGACCACGTCACGTTCTTTTGTGGATTGCTCTGTCTTCCGGTACATGACATACCCGGTTTTGGGAATTATTTCACAATCATCAACTGATTGATTGAGCCAAGTTTCAGAGACTTCGATACAGTCATAACGTCCATTAGCTATGGATGGTTCAAAATCACGAAGTTTGTTGATATTTTTTCTTTCTTTTTACAGTCTTCATGCTCCAAGCGATACAAAAATTGAGATTGTTACCATTTTGCTATAGTTTTGTTGAGAATTTGATGTGAATGAACTAGAGTAATATTGAAGTTTCAACAGAGAAACTACTACTAGTATCCTTATCTAGTCACTAAAAAAAAGTAAAAGAGCTACGATGTTGTCGAAGTACTAGTCACTGAATTGCGGAAGCATGCCATCTGGGCAAACACCAGGATTGGTTGGCGTTAGCAAGGGACCGTAGTCCTGAGAAGACTGTCGATGCGGAATTGTTATCCAGATATCACACACATCACACTGAATACCGCGCTGGTTGGATCTAAACACAGCACCGTGAGCAATTCCACATGGATTCCTTGGGTAGTCCCGGGGTTGCTAGCAACATCACCACTTAAAGCAGTGACAATCAAGGCTAAGTGAGAAAGTACTATACGGAGAAATTTTGGTATTTCTTTAAATGAGCCAGAAACTACGCAAGTTTGACCCATATGGTGTAAGTACCGCAGACTAACATAAACAGACCTTTAATAGTATGATATTCATATCCATGTCCACAGCGGGTGATGTTTGATTGGTTGGCCGCGCTAAAGCCCCACGTCATTCATTAATACCCCATGGATGGCCGGCTAAACATTGTAGAATGAGGATACCATAGACAGCAATGAGTCCACCAAGTAGTGCATAATTAATAGTTAGTTCAATATTTAGGCTAGTGTAGCGAAGAGAATCGATGCACAAAGTTCACAGTAGTAGAGACAGTATAAGACAGTAGGGTGGAATTAACCCAAGTGCACAGCTGCAGCATTTGGCAGGTTAGATCTTGTACAACTCACCATCAGACTAAGTCCAAATGTCACACAAATGTCACAAGCCCTTCACTCGTCAGGTAGTTAAATTTCACAAAAGTACTCTAAAGGTGCTATAATAGTATGTGATTCAACAGAAATCAATAAAAAAGAATAAATAAGAATAATACAGCACTGCACAGCTCTGCATAGTGGCATCTGGCTGCCCAATGTTAACTACACAAACCAATGATCGAGGGTGGTACAAACATACATTTTTTTTTTTAATCCTTTTATTAATATTCAACTATATTTTATTGGCTTTAAAAAAATAACAACATTTAAACATGATCGGGCATTTAAAACGTTTGCCCCTGTGGTTAAACTTAAATTGGCCCCTATTGGAAAAGTGATACCACATTTGAGAGTACTACTACCTACCCTAGCATCGATGTAGAGGGTCCATACTAACTATCAACTACCTTTTCTGTCTTGTGAGGTAACGAATTCCTTAAATAAGGCCCCTGTGATATCCTGTTCTTCCTCTATGAACACTATATAAATTTTGAACGGCACTTAAGTCCCGCCGTTAGTTCTCAAGGCTTAAAGAACGACACATCTTCACCCTTGTGGTTTTTAGAAACAGGTCATGGCGATGCGAGTAGAAAACATATTCAATGTGGAGAGCAAGGACCCAGGTCAAAGAAAAAAAAAAAAAAACATCGTTTACCCCTCCCACTACGAAAGGTTTTACACCTTTGGTAGTTAGTATGGACCCCTCTATATCAACGCTAGGTAGTATTACTCTCAAATGTGGTGTCACTTTTTCATAGGGCCAATTTAAGTTTACACAGGGGTCAAACTTTTCCATGCTCCAATCATGTGGAAATGTATGCCATGTTTTCCGTCTAGTCATAAGGATTCCCAACAATGTATATTTTGTACCATTTATGACTATTGGTTTGGAGTTATAGGTAAACATGGCTAAAATGGTAAAAAAGGTCAATTTTCTATTTGTACAGTGGTCAAAATCGTAATTGCTCCAATTTTGGTGAAAATGATAGAAGTTTGTCATCTAGCTTATGAGTCAAAATAAGGATAGTTTGTACCATCTGTAAGCACATTTCCATGTTATGGGACAAAAAGTCATAGTCAACCTCCCATTGTGTTGACCTTCTTTGACCCTTATCTCCATAAGTAAGCATTTAACATAATACAAACTATACTTTTATGAGTCCTCTAACCTCAACAATAGCTTGCAAGTATTTAATATAAGCAGATTACGTTTACTGTGAATTGACCTTTTTTACATTTTAGCCATTTTACTTTATAACTCCAAAACCAATGGTCGTAGTGTACAAACTATACATTTTTGGAATCCTTTTGATTAGGTGGACAATTTGGCATACATTCCAACATGATTGGGGGTCTTTTAAAAGTTTGACCCCTTTGTAAACTTAAATTGGCCCCTAGTTTAAAAAGTGATACCACAATTGAGAGTACTACCTACCTAGCATTGATGTACAGGATCCATACTAACTACCGAAAGGTGCACCTTTTTCTGTAGTGGGAGGTAAACTGAACTCCTTAAATAAGGCCCCTAGATATTCTGCTCCTCCTCACAATTCGACATTTTTAATTGCGGGTTAAGAACGATCATTGACTTCACGTCTTTTATAACTCCAAAACCAATGGTCCGTAAGTGACAATATCATTTTTGGAATCCTTTTGATTAGATGGACAATTTGGCATACATTCCAACATGATTGGGGTATTTTAAAAGTTTGACCCCTGTGGTAAACTAAATTCAAATTGCCGTCACTCTTCACCGGTTGTTGTTTTAAGCCTCGTCCCAAGAACCCAGATTTTACCGGAATTTCAAAATTTTGGCATCAAAAGAAGCTATTTTTTCTCTGTACCCTGTGAAAAATCTTAGGGAGACTAAAGGATGTTTAGTTTGGAAGATTAGTTAAATATTAACTTACATCGGGCCATCTTCACCTTGATTGTTGAAAATTGTATTTTAAAAACGGTTAAAAGATAATAGTATTTTACCGTTTCGTCAATTGGCGCTAAGAAGGATAAATGATAATTGATTTATTGTTTAGAAAACATGTCAAATGATAAGGAGTTGTTTTCGTTTATTGTGTTAAGAAAATAAAATGATTAAATATATTAAGATTATTTAAATGATTAGATTTACGTTGTGTTCGTTTAATTGCGTTTTATATAACACCTGTTAAAATACTAAGAGTTTGTGTTCGTTTATTTTGTTAAGGATAAAATAATAAAAAATATATCACCCCGTATTGTTCAGAACATGTTAAATACGGCGATTCGGTAAATTGTTTGGAAACATTTTTGTGTGGGAAACAATTGTGGATATGAAAATTAGCATGACTCCTTTTCACCCTTTTTCCGGTCTCGAGAAGTTTTATAGATGCGACAACCAATAATCGGCGGCTTGGTTAACTTTAAAATAATTCCTATAACTTGATAATGTCGCCGAACTTTGCATTCCTGCGTGATTAACTTGAAACTGACTTAAAAATTTGACTATAGAAAATCTCGCAAGATCCATATTTACTCGGCACCTTGTATGAAGGATACTTTTAATGTCCGTATTAAAATAGCTCTTTACTTTGGGCTTTGTCGCTGCTGTCTCCGCTGCATGATTAAATCCCACATCTTCGCATTCCCAGGCGAGCCAGGAAGAAAAAATTAAATCGCTCCTAGTTTCGTAAGTGAGAATATTTCTGACTCAAACCCATTATGTACTCCTCAAAAATTCTGTTAATGTGTCATTTGCACTGTGGAATGCTCGTTCTATGAAATCCAAAATTCCCATCATATGTGATCTTATAATATCAAATCCATTGATATTTTTGCATCACGAATCCTGAAACTACTTGAGATTATCGTGACGTGATGATCATGCCTTTGCAGACTTTAATTCAACCCTTCCTGATCTTCAGTTGTTTTCACATACACGAAAGATAGATCGGGTGGCGGAGTCTGTGTTTGATCTTCGCAATGTTTTAAGTATCTGTGATGAAAGGAATGTTTTCAGTCATTTGATTATTTGACTTGTCAATACACCTCAATTTCAGAGTCTTTGCGACTCCTCGTCATCTACAGACCCTCAGTTTAACCAGGACCAAACAGAAAACTGCTTGTGCATTTTCATACATGAATTTGCCTCACTCATTGAAAAGACTGTAACTGTTCCTGGTCATCTTCTAATCGCTGGCCACTTCAACTATCATGTAAAAGTTCCATCAGATAGAGAAGCCTCAGCTTTTTCTGACCTAATTGATTCTGCCAATTGACTCAGCATATTTCCTTCCCAACATAGTTTACAGATTTATAGAAAGTTGTGAAATCCAAATAGATCCTTATGCACAAAATGATTAAAGATTGCATTGATTACTTTCATGGAAATAATTATTAATTGTTGATGTCTATGTGCGAATGCCCCTGTACTTAAATGCACTTCTGCTTTACCCTGTATCAATGTGATTTTTTTTTGGCATGTCGGGTCTTTGTCCGCATTGTTAGATTTTCTTGCAACCTGTAACTCTTATTTTATAGTATTATTATTTGCAGTTTTTATCATTAATATTTTTTAGCCTTTTGTTATATTTTTGTATTTTGTAATGTCTGTTAAAAGTTGTAATTTATGTGTAATGTGCTCTAAACTCGTCAAAGAATGTCATAAAAATATCTCATGCTAAACGTGTAATGGATATATTCATAAGAAACGTATGAAATAAAAAAAAAAGCCAAAACGGTTACAATGTACAAATCTCAGAGAACGGGCGTGCCCACATTGTAATGAAGGCAATGATTCTAGCCCTGATAAAGATGATGATGTGGCTGATCTAAATGCGTCCCCACATTTTAATGTTAGTGATTTGGACTTTAAAAAATACGACAAAATGGTTTTTAATCCACTAAGATTTGACTATAACTCCACACACAAGAACTATAGTGATGTAATAAATAATGACAACGATGACATTAACGAATGTTCATATCTCACCCCCGAAAAGTTTTGTCTAGACTCCAACGCAAGTTGTGGAAAATTTAATATTTTAAATGTCAACATAAGATGTCTTTCGAAAAATGTTGGAAATCTCAAGGATTGCATTAAAGCACTGAATTGCGATTTTAGCATCATTGGACTCTCAGAAACCCATTTAAAAGACTGAGAAACCCAATGACTATTACAATCTCTCTGGATATAATATTGAATACACTAACAGGATTGGACGAGAGAAAAGTGGCGTATGCATGTATGTTTCTGACAAAATAAATTACAAACTGGGAAAAACCTTTGCCACGCTAACTTAAATTATGAAGCCTGTTTTATTGAAATTGAATGTAACAATAACAAGAACGTTATAGTTGGAATTGTATATAGAGCTCATACCAATATCGAAAATTTCATAACCGATATCGATCCTGTTCTCAATAAAATAACGAGAAAAAACAACAGTATATTATGGGGGATTTCAACATTTCTTTGAAAA
>JAMKCH010030019.1:0-16671 GCA_023653785.1 Ophioderma brevispina
ATAACCGGAAATATAGCGCAAACACGGACTTTTGATTTCGACATGATGTAGATTGTCCTCATACCAATGATACCATATATGTGTGGTAAATGTTCTTTTAAGACGCATATATTTTATTCAGCCAGGGTTCAGTTTTGACTCACTCAGTAGACTGCCATTTCTTGACAAACAAAAATACAACTATATGAAAACTACTTAACCTTTACAAGTAAATAACCTTTAAAAACCCTATATGTACACGTTAAATGTTTTTTTCAAATTACCTTCCTTTCTCTCTCTTTCAACAGAATCAAAATAGTTTTAGTTAATTAGTTCAACTATGAGAAAGCACGCGTCGTGCAGCAAATAAGATCAACTTGAATATATAAATGTGTAAATATATTTAAAAATACAATTGTATCAAAATCTCAACACAAAAAGTTGCATGATTTCGAAAAATCATTCGAAATAGGTAACATACAAAGAAGCTGTTTTTATGGTATCCAATGACTTAAATAATCTGTGCAATTTCTCTTGTTTACCGATCAATGACTTCAAAGATGTTTGATATGAGAACACTTCATATGGGACGGTTTTACATGTTTATGTAAGATTTATATGGCACAATGTAAGGCTGAAGTGCAAGGGTTGTTAACGCTACATTGTTTCTAAAACATCAATTATTTAATTATTTAGGTCTTCAGCAAGGGGGGGTTGCCAAGTGTACCCGCCAATTCTTAGAAGTTCCTGACATAAAATGATGACGAATTCTTAAATTCATAACCAACGTTTGAGGAGTACACAAGGAATAGTACATAGGTATTATCCAAGGAATATTCCCAATTAGAATGCCAGGCAATTTAAATGGTACTATTCTATACAAAGTGTTTGTCCGTTCTTTAATCGTTGGTTTGCCACCCAGCAGTAGTCGGTTGGTAGTCTTTGAATGTATGGTAAAGCGTTTCAAAGGGACTATTACAACCGACCCTGTTCTTATTACAACTGACATTACGGAGAGAGGACACAAGCTCACGAAAGGACAAGAGACCACAACAAGCACCGTATCTGAAATATAAATATACACTGAAGAAGCAAAGATCATGGAGGATATACAAACACCAAATATATCTTAATACCACTTGTTGCAGTAACCTCTCTGTTGTCGGAGGAGACTCTTTCATAGAGTCGTTAGATACTCAGAACAATACCTGTTCTACTTAATTAGAAGCATTAGATTACGTAGGCAGCCAATGTCTTTACAAACAATACATTTTATTTTCAAAATTGCATTATAAACCATGTTGTAAGTTGTGCAATCCAAGGCATCACACTTCATTAGTAACTCTAGGGCGACCTTGAAATTAAGAAGCCGTGAGAAATATTCTGATGCTAATGGCAACCATTCAAGAAAATATCAATCAACACAGGAGGCACAGGATGATCTTCTACCAAGCTGTGATTTTACTACTATGATGCGATCAAAAAAAGTTATCAAACTATCCCTGGGGTCACTGTTGGCTATGATGTGAAGTGCCCAATGGGATGCTCCTGCACCCTTGGTTTCAGGAAATGGACGACCATATGTCATGGTTTGAAAGATTTATGCTAATCGTTGTTACGATCACTGATATTGAAGAATTGTCCATTTGATAGAACGAGGTTGAATGATATCGTATCCGGTGCATTCTTCGGACTTTCTGAATTGAAAGCTTTGCGGTTGGAAGCCAATTTCTTTGTCTTCTTGCAATAGGAACAATTAAAACACTAGACATTTACTAGATTTAACCTGGAGCCAATCACTGACATTTTTGCCAGTAGGATTATTCGATGCATGACTTCAATTAGAAGTTTTAAGCCTTTCACAACAATAAATTGAAGCCCTACCGTTAGGGGTATTGATGCACTGGTTCGATGTGTTATTTGATTGCCAAGGAAGTTTAAAATCACAGATTATTAAAGTCAATTGATACCATTAAAAACGGATTCTTTGTATTGGTTACCTATTTCTGATGAATTTTCGAAATATGAAACTTTTAATTGTCTGTCATATCGGGTGTTTCGATTGAATTTCGGCAGTAAATATAGTTACAAATTTATATATTCAAGTATTTATTTGCTGCACGACGCGTGCTTTTAATAGTGGAAACTAAACTATAAAATATTTTTGATATCTGTTGAAAAGAGAGAGAAAGGAAGGGTAATGAAAAAAACATTTATTTACGTGTATCTATAGGTTATTCAAATGTTATTACTTGTAAGGTTAAGTAGTTTCGATATAGTTTTATTTTTAGTCTACTCTAGGTTTTCGAGAAAGGACAAGTCTACAGAGAGGTGAGTCAAAACGAACCATGGCTGATAAATATATTGCGTCTTAAAAGAACATGATTCCAAAATATGGTATCAATTTGGTATTAGGCCAATCTCACAGCATTTCAATCAAAAAGTCGTGTTTTGTTTGCGCTCTATCTACGGTTATACAGTATAATGCACTTCGATCAGTGAACAAATTATTGCCCAAAATGATGATGGTGTATGTCTAAGTTAATCTTTGTGCATCTTTTATGATGTGAGGGCCAGTGACAATGATAGGAATTATTATGTTTTTTAAATGCGGCGTGTTTTGATCCACAAAGAAATACCTTTCTTAGCTGAAAATGTTGTCCTGATGTTGTGTTTCTTCGTATGGTATCCCTAACACCACAAAATACCACTTTGCTCCCATCCTGACCATCATGGTATTTTGGGGTATTTGGGAGTCCAGCAACACACGTGCCCGAATGTTTGCACACGAACCATCAGTGACCATGAAATTCCCCTGTGGTATTTGGGGTGGTTGGGCCGTCAGTGTTCTGTGGTCTGTGGTATTGAAATAGGGTGGGGTGTTAGGGCTATTTGCTTTCCAATGATAATGTATCAAGTTCCTTTTTAGATGGTCTTTATGAGTGATGATAAGCGCTTAGAAGGCATATATAAGTGATGGTGGTAAATTGTCCTCATTTGCGGGGTTCGACACAGTCATATTTATTCTTACACTCAGTAAATAGCCTGATTTCCTTCTAGATTTGCGTCGATGAACGCCGTGTATTTCAATGTGAATTCGTGGATATAACGCAAAGCCGACTACTTGATCCAATTGTCTGTAGCTCAGTCTATATCTAACCGATTGGAATGCTCGTAGCAGAAATTTTTAACTAATAAATAAGCTGCTTTCCATTGATTCCACATTAATTGGGAATACGTTCGAAGGATGTAAATTGAATTTGAATTTTTATTTCTCGATGATCTCGAAGAAAGAATAAAATTATCCAAATAGCGGATTAGAATTGGAGAGAGCCAACAAAGTGGGTGGTACTAATGAATTTTATTGCTAAAATTGATAGACCAGGGTATCTAGTTTAAGAATCTTTGCTGGGGCACCTTTGCACCCTTGGTCAATTTGAGTTACTGAGGTCACAGGTTACACATAAGGGGACCAAATTTCTAAAATGCTCCAATAAAGTTATGAAATGTCAATTTTTTTTCCTTGAGTCCAAAGAGTAAAAACACCATGGTCACGTATCCGTAGGATGCCTAATGAACAAGAAATAGGTCAAAGGATAAAAAAAAATCTTTTGTACAATGGTCAGATTTTTTAAATACTTCATTTCAAATAAGGATGGCCTCATATTCATCTTGAAAAAAGAACATGGTATAGTTTGCTATATCCACATAATGCACCTTTAATACTATGAGTAGGTTCGGCTCAAAGCCACGGAGTCGCGAGACACTAGGGTTGTTTTATTAAGTTTCAGCCATATTTATTCTCGTGGTGACATCTTAGATATAGCGAATAATACCTTTCGAATTCCTTGAGTCAAAACAGATATTATGCGACTGCTATCGAGTATGTAGGCGCATTATGAAAATTGGAGTCAGGTCAGGTTTTTCTTTGAGGGCTGCTACTGGTATCCTGGTAACCAGTACTACCTGTCCCATTGTTATTAGGGCCAGTGTAAATTTTTTCATTTTCAGATGGTACTACATTGTTGCTCATAAAGTTGGAATTTTTTCAAGACCCAATCTTAAAACGTATTTCTATCTGAACGCCTCAGTAATCATATTAGAGTAGGTGAATGATTACATAATGAGTCCCCACTACCCAGGTGAAGTAAATCCATGCATAATTTTGAATTACGTAACAATGTTTGTTGGGAGCTATAAAATATCGAAGTCTGTTGTTTGTTCCTTTTCCCTGCTCCAAGCCCGTTGTGCAAGGAGCCCACTTTTTCAGAGTTGGTTTACCTTAACAAAAACTGACGGCATTGTCAATACGCCGAACAGTACTTGCACTCCGACGGGACGGGTACAAAAGAGCCAGAGTCGCTGATTTCCTTGGAATTATCGCAGAGTACAATCTGTAAATTCCTCAGACATCATCGAGAGGTGGGTCATTTGAGGCCACGAAAAACTTCAGGATGGCCACGATTGACTACCGGAGATGATCGCCGATAGCTAATCTATGCCGTGAGAGCCCGGGTAAAAATGCAACGAGCCGTCTTCGTCATTTATGGAGAAGACACTGTGGAATCAACGTTTCTCTCCAAACTGTAGATCAGAGATTGCTTCAACATGGTTACCGAGCAAGAGGAATGATCAAATGTCCACGCCCAACCGTTTCACCACAGAGTTGATCGACTTCGCTGGGCTATCGAGCACAGAAGATTACAGCTCAGACACTGGCGAAATGTGTTTATTGACGAGAGCCGCTACATCGTTGACTATCAAGATAGAAGACAACGGGTTCGTCGATTACGTGGTAAGAACCTCCGAGATGACTGTATTCAGGAATCGACTCAAGGTGGTGGCGGCTCAGTGATGGTATTGGCCGGTATTCATTATGGAGGAAAATATCACTGGTGGTGCCAGATGAAACATGAACGCCGTCGGGTACCTGGACATCTGTAAAACCAATGTCTGCCACATGCAAGAAGGGTTTATGTAAACAAATTTCGGCATTGAAAGACGATAATGTTACGCCGCACCAGGGGCCGCTGTAGTGAGACAATTTCTTGAGGCCAAGGGGGTGGAGCAGATACCACGGCCTGCTTGCTTCACTGATTTGAACCCTATCGAGCATGCTGGGATGCCAAAGGCCGAGCCATCAATTACAGGGACAATCCTCCTCAAACACTACAGGAGTTAGCTCGCCTCTGACCGATTAGTGGGACGCTCTGCCCATTGACATCATAACAAACCTTGTGGACAGTATGCCGCGACGTCTTTGACGCACTGATTCATGCCAGGGTGGCCATTACTCGATATTAGTGACTGATTGACGTTAAAACAGTACTATTGAACATTTCGATGCATGAAATCGCCCAAAAATGTGTTATGTAAAACTAACTGATGTGAAAAACTTGTAAACAAAATCCTTAATCTGCTGTTCAAATGCCCCTTTTCCTTCAGGCTAAGGACACAGTTCGTACAGGGTTACTTGGACTGACCATTCAAGTAGTGTGGCGAGATACACCCTAAGATATCAATAACTCACAGTGCAGAATCATTCCAATAATAAGTGGTAAGAAATAATTTCTTCACAACTTTAGGCGCAACAGTGTATTATAGAAAGAGTTTTCACCCATCATTAAAAAAATAAACAAGGGTTGAAGCATGGAGCCGAAATTTTCCAATGTATTCAGCTAAAAATTATTCTGTTAGTGAAACGTAGCAGAATATTATTTGAAACGCTTAGTTTTGAAATTTGATCCCGAAATGAACAACAATAGATAATCGGGTTTGAAATCCTGTTTAAACCAGGTTTGAACTTACCATGATTTTCGTTGGGAATCTTGGCGCTAAAACAAATTTACGGTTTGTGGTTTAGTACAATTACTGATATCTTCTTTAACAAAAAAAACAACAACAATTTGAGTTCATATTCACACTCAAGGGTGATACTTTCTTGTTGGGTTCAAGTACATGCCCTAACCCTATAATACGACTAATGTTTATAGCTGGCCCACACTTTTCATCTTATTTTTCTATCCTATCCCTGATTTTTCTTCCCTGTCTTCGCTTCCTCCTATATTCTTTTTGGGTATCTCCTTTTCCGCCTACTAACACGATCCCCTCGGCGAACAGGCCACTACATAGTTATCCGTAAGAATTATTTTTCGCCATGTTCAAATGATACATTTTTTTCTTATTATTGGGAACCGGAAAGCGAAAAATCCGTTAAAAACTTTCTTTAAGTCAAAAATGTTTAATCGACCGTTTAAAAATTTTAAAACTACCGCATTCATTTGAACTTAACCCAGGCTGTCATATTGTACATATAGGCCCTTGGCCCTTTGCACTACAATATATATGACACAGTATGGCAGAGAAGACATATCATAATTATAAGGTGAAAGTTAATTACAGAAATTCAATTGTTTCACGATTTTCATTGCATGAAACACAAACAACGAGAGACCCCTTATATCAGTTGTTGTGTTGAAACCATCAAGATATAAACTTTGGAGGACTAGGATCGGATCTGTATTTCCTGGGTAAATATTTTTGGCGAATATCGTCGACAAAATCAAAACCAAGACAAATGTTATTCGTCGTCAATATTCCCCTCTCTACACAGGTCAAAAATCCGATCCTCCACATTCAAATCTCAGTCCCTTCTGCCTATTTCAATATGACTTACCATCTCAACGTGCTAGAACACGCCTATGAGATGAGGTTTTTCTTATAACATACAGATATTTTTCAATTGTCAATAAACTCTTAAAAGTGGCAATATGTTCTTGATTTATCAAGAGACAAAACTCAAGTGCCAATTTTGTTTAGATATATCTATGAGGTCTCTATGATTTCAGAATATCCCTAAAAGAACTTCATTTTCCAACACCCGATTGTACTCACGCATGGCCAAAGCCATATGTTATGGACTGTCTTTTTAACGTGCGTGACCTAAGAGTAATGATATAGATCCTCTTTCATCCAAATGTATAACACTTTTTTGGGAACCTATCATTTCCCATATGTAAAAGTAAAACCAAAATTTAACAACGAGTAATAAAGGTTACATAAATTGGGTTCTCCAAATCGCCAATGACCGCACAACTTTGCAGTATTTTGGGAAAACTTGGAAGAAGTTACATGCTTTATGATTGAACCTTTTTCTATACTAATTCTAACTGTTTATAACACCAGATTTCAGAAACATAGGTTAATATAGGTAAGATAGTGCATCAAAATTTAAAATAAGGAATTCATACGGCATTCCCCAACAGCATTCATAGTTTCATAAGCAAGTTGAAAGCCTTTGAAGCCTGATCGGCCAAGGCTCTTGTGGCTCTCCCCCCATGAGCTCCAGTTGACATTTGAATGTAAGATGCAACCACATCAAAGGGGGGTATTTTGATAAAACCATGCTTCATCGCTTCGTGGCTGCTCCTGTCGAAAAATTCATAATTTGTGCTTTACTAAGATTTACCTTCATTTTCCATTTCTTCACAGAATATTGAAGAAGAGATACAATGTTCTTGAGGCCACCAATTGGTCAGTACATTATGACTACCGAATTACACCTTGCGGTTTGTAATGAGAGTTCTAGGCATGATGTACTCGTAATCATCAGGTACTACACCGGAATAATGTTTTTTTAAATTTGTAATTGTAATGCGCCTTTTTCCCGAAAGTTACAAAGCCGCAAAACAACGACAGAGACAACGAACCTTATAAGGCAGCAGCTATCAGAGCCAGATTGCTACATCCAAACATTGACGAACACACACACAATGGGAACACGGAGAAGCTTTCATTTGCCCAATCAAATGAACCATGAGGGAGTGGCAAGTCTGGTTTAATCAATTTAGTCCTCTACAAATGAAATCCAGAATTGAGTACCGGGAAAAACCAGCAGTAGCCCCACGTAGATTTAGTAGACACCCAGGGACCATTGGTCCAAAGGCAAGCTCTATAACCATTAGACACGCAACTCCAAAGGACCTTTGACGACAACGTTGATATCAAGACTAGAAGAAAGCGTCATTAGTTAAGAAATATTTGCACCGTCTACATCCGTCCGTTTGATTTGTCTAACCAAAGTAGAGAAACCCTGCCTAGTTAAATCCGTATACAGGAAGCAATAAAAATCGTGAAATCATAATTACCAAACTGAAAAACTTTGTCAAAGGATAAAAGTTTTCACTGTACTATATTTTTACGGGGTAATGTGTATGCAGAGATATAATTTAATTTCAGCTGACTTCACAATAGAGAGGGTATGGGGTTACTTTGTTATACATTAAAATATGTAACAACAAAATAGTGTAATATGGCCCAAATAATTAAAAACGTAAACCTCTGTATACACCGTAAAAGGAAAACAAATACTTATCAAAGGACACCATCATATTACAAGGTTGCTTCTCAATTCGTTAGTATCTATAACCACATAATTGTGTTTTAAGGGCATATTGCTCCACAGACTCGATCCCAACTTCCCCAGCCCATACCCATTAATATGTGCTTAATATTCGGTCGTTTTCGCGAGAAAACCCCCCACAGATAAATAGAAATTGGTTTTTTTCTGTCGATACTACAGAGTAGGTCAAGGCCCTGAGATACTAAACACCAAATGGCATAATCAAGATTAAAACCATGGCAGGGTGTGGGCTGAATCCAGGCGTGATTTGATATCAACTTTTTAGGAGTGCAAAAGTATGATTGGTGGTAGTCATAATATCAAGCCCAGGCTTATATACTTACCAATCCTGTATCAATGCTTCCCAGCCTACTACTGCGACTGCTTCCTGACTTTGGGACGGGGCGGTTGGTTTGAGCGATTTTTGTCCCTGGAACCTTCCTCTCCAATTCTAGTAAAGTCATGCATCTTTTCTTCATTTACATCTGTGAAACCCGTGCAATATTTGTTTGTGGAAACTAGAATAGCTGATTTGAAGTGACGAACAACAACGTGTCAGTCATGCCCCTACTTTACCCTCACAGCTCTCTAGAAGCCATACGAATAAGGCTTGCAGCTGGAACACTCCTAATAGAAACCAGCTCCATTCACGCATACTGGTTACAAGAACCTAGCTTCTTGTGATGCTGCCTCTGCCTGGTAGTGCTCGTGCGAATACTCCCAACGACCAAACTTCCATGTTGTTCTTGTGGCCACAATGTAGACGTAGCTCGATAGAGCTATTTCTTAATAGTCCAACGACTATTATTTGTCGCCCAGGGATTTGAAATGCAGGTCTTAGAGTCTGGGTGGTGAATCCTCTGGACCTAACTTCTTACGGGAACTATTTCCAGCTCTCCTCCAGCATCTCGTGCTTAAGGTTTCTGCCGTTAATGCCAGTTCAATGGAAAACACCCTTTTCCTGCAGGAGATTAGATTCTTTTTTTTTTTGTGTAAACTTATGGTCTCCGTGACGTGGTGACTATTTCTGGCGGGAACATGGATGTGGTGTTTTTCTCATCCGCGCCACAGGCAATGTTCACTGGGTTCTGGGGACATTCATGCTTCTTTTCTGACATCCACCCCCCCGGTGATATGCCATAGAGAGTGCCCTTGATTTGCTGTCATCCTCCTCGTTTTGAGGTTGTTCTTGCTCGAAGGATGACTGGCACTAGCTGATGGATAATCTCACGAAGGACTGTCATGTCTCCAGTTATTCCTTCTGATCGTAATGAGAACTGGAAACAGTTGAAGATCCGCATCATAGTGCGGTTGTTATATCCAACACAGAACACACAGTCCAGAGCAGGTTATTACATGTCTTGCAAGATTGGTCAGGTGAAGGAAGAGGTATCCTGTATATTGTTTAGGTAGAATTTCAGAATTTCTGGTGAACAGGAGCATAGGAGCTTATTCCAGCGGATGTCCATTTCTGCTTCCGCTGACATTCTTAAAAAGGTAGACAGGACATTTTCTGGGTTATTGTTGTTCAACTGGTCAATGATTTCCCAGACTTGTTGTAACTGAGGCCATGTCGGCTATGTGCACTTGGCAAGTGGAAGAGATGTCCTGCCCAACACCAACCTTCTCCACATCCATACCAGGGCTCTTTTCTCCCTGTCTAGTTACATGTGTCCGTCTAAATTTGGTTTCGGGTCCACGGCATGATTTGAAATGTGGTACTTCAAACTTGCTACATTTTAGGGTGGGTAGAAAAGGCCTTTAGTTGCAGATACGTTCTTGTTTTGGTACCTGTACAGGATGGACGGATTGGTGCACCTTGGCAGTCGTGCCCACTTCTTCAGGTATCTATACTAGTCTCCACACACGATCCTCCATCTCTTTGTCAGAGGTCCTGAAGATTCGTGGCCAAGGAACCTCGTGGATGTCTGGTGGATGAAGGGGATTTCTTTTCCTCTAGTCTGAATGATGCATCATAGGGTGCATATGATGGTGATTCCTTCCAATTCGAACCGGACCAAAGGGATCTTCTTAACTTCAACTGATGTAAAATTTTGGGGAATAGTTTTTGCGAATGATAGGGAAAGAAGTGTTCATTGGAATGCTGTAATCTGATTATTGTTGTTCTAGTGAAAGGCTTTTTACCTTTCTTTAGATACAAGCTATATCACGCGATGTTAATGTTAAAAATGCAGTATTTAGCTGAAGTTAAATGAAAAACTTACTTGATGAAATTTTGCTCGACGTTCGTTCCTCTTGTTCTTTCTCGGTGCAAAAACTAAAACGGATACTCAACAAAGGCCAATTACAATAGGTAGCCGCACGAATTATTTTCGCCATGTGCCAAATGATACATTTGTTTTTTTATTGGAACGGAAAGAGAAAAATACGTTAAAACTTTATATTAAACTTATATTAACCTTTGCGGTTTGTAATTCGAAATTCTAGGCATTGTATCGTATTCATCAGGTACTACAACGGAATCAAACGTACCTTTGACGACCACGTGATACTACAGGACTAGAAGAAAGCGTCATTAGTATAAGAAATATTTGCACCCGACTACAGCCGTCCCAGTCCGTTTGAATTTGCGTTACCAAATTAGAGAACAAAACACTTGCCTCGTTAAAAAACTCTGTTATACAGAAGCAATCAAAACTCGTGAAATCATAATTATCCAAAATTGAAAAACTGTCAAGTATATTTTGTTTTGCCGACTATATTTTACGAATGCATTATTGGAAAGGAATAATTTCATTTCAGCTGCTCAAAGAGAGATATGTATGGGGTTACTCTATTGAAGATATTAAATATCCTTAACAACGAATAGTGTATATGTCCCAAATAATTAAAAACGTAAATACTCTTAATAAATTGACGGTATTTGCCGGTAATTTGGAAAAGCAAGCAAAAATATTTTTATTTTGTTGGGGGTTTTGCATTTTTTAATTTTTATGAACTAAATTTTAAAGAAGATCAACAAATATACACAGGAAAAAGAAACAATCCTAGCCACAAAACCTGCGAACAGAAACACAACACCACCGGATATCCTCCAAATACTCTAGGAGATAAGTGGGTTTAATCAAAAATTTTTGGGAAGCGTTTGAGTGGTTATTTTATGTTAAATGGGGCGTAGATCCAAAAAACAGTCTCAAGACATTTTTGTGATATTGGCCAGTTTGACTAAAAATCCTATAAAATTCATATTTTTACCCAAAAAGTAAAAAGGATTTTTTGATCAAAATAAGCTATTTTTTGGCCATAAAAAAAAGGATGTGAAAATCACATAAAATGCACAAACAGCAATAATAAGACTGCTTTTCTTATGATCCGTGACCACTTTTTACATAAATTACGATAGTCCAAAACAACCAAAAGTAAAATATGGATTTATATGATTTAGTCAAAAAATAGCCAATATCACAAAAATGTCTTGGGTACGGTCAATAGACAAAACCTTCTCCACCAAAAATTTTGATTTTAAACCCCACTTATTCATAGAGTAAAAGAAGAGGGACGTTGAGGCGTCATAAAACGGTCTAACCCTGTCGTTCATCTCAAAGCCCTCGAAAATAGAAATCCAGAAGGTTGGATTTTAATTAAGATGAAAACTTTTCAGTTAGTCATTTCTCAACGTTTTCATCTTATGAAACGAGAGTTGGAAATTGAGTCTGGAAAGTTAGTAAAATAATAATAGTAAATTGATTCATAAAAACTGCGCGCACGTAATGAATTATTTTTGGCCATAGTATCAGCGATGGATGGGGCGAGGCGATATTCTCTAGCTATCAGAGCGTTTGACTCAAACCGCCGTGGGTCAATTCGTGCCGTGCCGTTCCATCGTCAAATTCCATCATCGTCATGTTAAATCAAACAGCAGGTACACTGCCAAGGTAATGACTCAACAGGTACATTACCAAGCTTGTTAAAGGTACTATCCGTGGATGTGAACACATCAGAAAATCGAAACAATCATCAAAATAAGTTTAGCATGTTTCTGACAAATATATAGCTATCTAAACAACCTGAAGTGATAAGTCTGAAAACAACCTAATAAAGAAAAAATCAGAGATTTTAGCATTAATGTTCGAATACGACAACTTGCTACAACTATAATGGGATTCATATTTTTGAACACTCTGTTTTCTTCCTTTTTTGTTATTCTTTTTAAAAAAAAAAAAAAACTCTTTTAAAGAATCTCCTATCACTTTTTGACTACTTCTGTAAATTTTGAATATATTTAACTTTGGGTGGATCACTGATAGTGTTGTAACTTGTCGTAGTTGAAATAAATCTAGAATTTGATTATCTATATTATACTAGTAACAGAGTTCGTGTGTCGTTGTCAACTTGAGAAGCATAGGGTTCTGTCCCCTATAACTTACCAGGTCAACCGGTCCATAGACGGAGGTGCGGCCGTCCCGATACCAATTGGTTGCCCGGAAGTGGGATTATTAATTGTGGGAGCGACACGTGTTACTAGGTGGAGAGACTAAGACAATGAGGTGAGCCAGACGGTGACAATAGTGACCGAATGGAGATGAAGGAGAGAGGAATGCAGAGGCGATCCGGAGGTAGTGATTGGGACAGAGGTGGGATTGTTAGTACCGATGCCGCCACGGAGCCCGGCTAACGGAGGAGGGAACAGTGATGATGAGGTTGAGGAAAAACGAAAGGAGGTGGGGAGAAGAGGGACGACGACCCAAGGAGCAGTAGTTTGAGCGATGATGATATAAGAGTTGAGGAAGACATTAAGCATATCCCGGAGGGTCAGAGGATGAGCCTTATGGTGGTTGAATTACGTGAAAGAGGAATTTTGATAGCAAAGACAACCGAGGGAGAAGAGACGAAGAGTGGATGGTCGCTGGAAGAGAAAGAGACGCCGGAAGAGGACGCCGAAGAGAAGGGAGGTGGAGGAAACTGATCGAGAAGGGGAGGAAGATGATCGGAGAATGGAGGATGGAAGCGCCAAAGGCGAAAGTTAGTAGAAGGATGGGAGCTTGCAAGCCAAATGATTGGGAGAAGGGGCAGCTTAAAGGCGAGCGCGAGCGAACCCCGGTGGGTGGAGAAATGTGATTGGCAGCGGGAAAAGATGGAATGTTTCCGAGGGATGGCACGTCAACTAGAAGAGGAGAGACAGAAGGTAAAGGAGGGATCAGAGAAGTGGGCGTCACAGTTAGAGAAGACAAAAAGGAAGGAGGAACGCCAAGGATGTTGAACGTCACTAGAGAAAGGAGAGAAAGAAAGAGAGAGCGCCTCTGAGAGGACGACTGAGAGAAATGGAGGAACAGTTACCAGAGCGAGCGAAAGAATGCAAAAGAAGGAGAAGGGAGGACGTTTTTAAAGGGTGTGAGGCGGATCTGCTGGAAGAGACTCTGGATGAATGCGAACGTGAAGGGACGCCATAAGAGAAAAAGAGGGAGACAGGGACGAACCAACCTGGGTAAAGGGCAGCAGTGTAATTTTCGGAAGGTGAGGGGCTTAAATCGGATGCAAGGGCGGCTCAAAGATACCCAGGTACAGAGATATGGAAGTTGGACCACGAGAGCAAGCAGGAGTGGAAGAGAGAGAATCAAGGAAGATGGCGGGTGGTAAGGGAAGAGGCGAAGCAAGAGAGATGTGCCAGGCAGATCAAACAAGAGGAAAACACGCGATATCATAGCACGATTGATTACGAGAGGAAGCGAGCAAATACGGAGACGAGCGAAACAAGCCGAGGAGAGGAGCGTCGACGAATACTAGAGGTGAGTGAGGCCAGAGCCCGCGAAGCAGAGGGGCTAGAAAACGCTTTTTGGAGATCCAACACAAAGAGACAGAAGAGCCTAAATTATGATGCCTGGTGCATTGTCCGGTGTTCAAGGAGGGTCACTTTGTCTGGATCTACAATCAAAACGAAATGTCGGCTTTCATCAAAAAGCTGAGCTTACGTGAGAGGGTCCTATTGTTAGTAACTGCCCTTTCGCACGTAGTTTTCAGAATAACAAAGTCTGCACGAGCAAGCCGAAGGTACTCCACGCCCGACGGTTACTTAGAGATGTTACGAAGGCCCAGAGCTGGGGGAATGGAAATACGAAACACGGGAATGGGGAAGATGCGTGTAAACCTGTTAAGTTCCAATAGTATCATCCCTCCTACGTCCCTTAACTGCTCAAAACGCCCATGACAAAAAAAAATCACGGAGTGGATCCCTGCCTTTGATTAGTAAGGAAAATTATTCCTAGATGTTGACAAACTAAAATACCGCTACATAACTATTGCGGTGTTGCAGTTTTCCTCTGGGGACGTTACGTTAGAGATATAGGGATTGAATTGGAAATGGTTAAAGGGGGAAGCACTGGGTACATGAACAAAAATCACAGCAAATGATTGAATTCCTTCGGATGGTGTTATTGTAGAGTAGTTATTTTGGAGTTCCGCTAAAGAGAATTACAGGAGATCCATGGAAGTGATTGTGTGATGGCAGTATGGTGTATAAGAGAAGGGTGGAAAGCCGAACCTTACAGACGTAGATGTGGCCCCAGCCTGGAGACTATGATAGATGCTCGGATGGGGCTTGGCGTGAAAGAGGTAATCGAATGATTACGAGAAGGGGCCAATTGGAGCAACGGATGGGGCAAACCCGATTGTTACAACCCCAAAGGGCTACTAAGGCCAAAAGCAGGGCGGGTCACGGTGGCCGCATGGACGCGCAAACGTACGACTGAAGCACCGTCATCCCCCAACCGGGAAATATTGTGTTGTGTTCCCTTTGTCCCTCATTCGCCCCGAAATTGTAACCTAGAGGATACGGATGGCCCGCGAGGGTAGAGGACCATCAACTGTGTTACCGCTGCCGGGAGGAAACAGGCCATCTAGCGCGGGGAAACTGCAGCCATTAGGTGTGTGCTATAGATGCAACAGGAAGGAACATTTTGTTAAGCAATGCCGAAGAATAGGGAAACGAGATGGCCCCGACCCAAAGGCCATGGGAGGAAGGCCGACGGTACAGGGAGGCCCAAATGGATAGAGCGGTGGAATGATGGCGAGGGTCGGGGAGACATGCAAAATAATTAAAAAGTGGGGGATTTTGAATTCAGAAACCATTAAAGAAAACGAAACCACGGGGTAGGTAGTGACAGTCGAGGGGGGAGCAGTGACCGAAGGGGGGATTATTAATGGTACGGGAGCCGGAGTATGGTAAAGGAGGATGGAGTATGCTGCCAATTGTGATAAATCTGAATGGCCATCGAGCTGGAGGTGACATCAGCTAATAGACACCGTTACAAGCGGGACTGGGAAGGGAAATAAGGGTAGGAATGGTTGTTAGGGCGCTGAAGATGATTGTTTGCAGAATGCATGGAATGTTGGGGAGGATTTTCTTCTGAGGTCGCGGCGACGTTAGACTTAGGCAGACCTCCAGTAATCGTAGAAGGCAGTACAGCAAATGGTCAGTTCGCTGAGAAGGGAGCTTCCATTAAAGGCGGTGCGCGAGGACACTTACCAAGCCAGCGGGACATGAGGTGGTTTTGTCGGCTCGGTAATCAGGTGTTTGTTATGGAGGGGTCGCAAATTGAGCCCTGGCTTGCAGTCCTTCGAGTGAGCGGGATTGTTGGTGGCACACGAAGTGTGGTTGCAAGCTAAGAGGATTGTTCCGTTTTTACGCTGACTTAACATCGGGATTTCCATTCGAAGTTTAAAACAAAGGTACCACTTTGGCTACGGTAGTTGTTAGTTGGCAGAGCGTGATTGTATAAAACCGTCAATTTGAGGTTGAAAAGGAGGGGGCTTCACAGTATCGTAAGTTTAGCGGCAGATTGTTAGGGTTCCTTGATAGAGACGACAATGGGAATGTGTATATTCTAGTTGTGAGTGATTATTGGACCCGCTGGAGGAGGGCGTATGCCGCAAAGACCAATACCATCAAAGACCAAAATCGAGAGAAACTGGTTTGGAAACGTCCCGAAGTAGTAGTTACAACTCGGATCAGGGTCCGTAACTCTTTACATGAAAAGGGGTTCGAGGAGATTGTGCATTAATTTTTAGTAAAAAGGGAGGGGGGGGGGGGGGGACAAGACTCGCACGACCCCATAAACCCAAAGTCGGATGGCCTGGTGGAGCGTTATAATCGCACCACCATAGCAAATGGGTGTCACTTGATGCATCCAGCCATTCAAAACAAAGGGAAGGGACCAGTATCTGCCTTATGTGGGGATTTGCCTATCGATCCAATGTGCAAGCAACAACAGGCGAAAAGCCGAACTGATGAACGTTGTGTCGCGACATCAACCTCCCTATCGACCTGGGATCGG
>JAMKCH010030020.1:0-17580 GCA_023653785.1 Ophioderma brevispina
GACGCTTGGATTTGCGGGGAGCCGCGTGACCTACCTGACAGAATGACGGGGCGGAGGAGCAGTGAACTCCAGACGGTAACCGTCTGAGACTACACTCCTCGCCCAGCGATCGCCGACGATGTCTCGCCAGCGATGCTGGTATGGGGTGTTGTTGGATTGGTAAGGCCGGAGACCTGCCCACCCGGCGGGTAACCGCCCATCGAAGTTCGTGGCGGACAAAGGTCCCGGAACAGTGGCCGCCAACCCGTCAAACGCCAGACTCCTTGCGAGAGCGCTTGGAGGCCTGGAGCCTTCCCCTTGCCACGCTTCCGCTTTCCCCAGACATCCCGGAGGACGCCTTAGTGACTGGCGGAGCGGCTGCAGCGTGGAGTCTGTCTGGCGTGGCCATCAGGGGGCTTGGCTCCTTCGCTCTTAGAAGACGCGCTTATTCTTCTTCTTCTTCGCGGATGGCAACGCCTTACCCTATCCACCTGCACCTTGGGCGATGCCCCCGGCAAGGGTCTTCTTCGTTCTGACAAATCAGAGTCGTCAACCTGCGCAATTGTGCGATTTCAACTCCGATCCCGACAGGAAGACCCGACAGGGAAACCCTGTGAGGCTGTCGTGCCAGCTGGGAGAGGACGGCCGTTAGATGCGCTAGGACGTTCTTAAGCCGCAGCACCAAGGTGCGCGACGCAAGGGCCGTGGCAATATCCACGACCAGAGTGATGCTCAAACCCCGGCGAGAGAACCCTGAGCGAACTCGTTTACCTCGCCGGCCCAGCCGCTGCATGGGCCCTGATGGTTTGAGGATGGACAGCTGAAAAGCCGTGCATCGCATAAGCGACCGAAGTCGCCCATCGAAGTCGGCCAGCTCACCCTCGCAGAACCACGAGAAGGCAGATAGGCTGGACCGCCCCCCCCGAAGGGGGAGACGCTCGCGGACAACCTCCCTTCGAGTTCTGGCACAGGCGAAAAGCTCTCGTAGTCCTCGAAGAACTCGGGGGCACGGTACTCTTCACTCGCGCCTACTACCAGGCCTTATCCGGGTCGGACAGGTACTGGTCCACCTCTCCCGAAAGGCCTGAGGCAGAGTCAACGCCACCTTAGGCAGACGTTTGGCCGCTAACCCAAACGAATTGGGTCGCTGCTAGGCACGACCGTCTGCTCCACGCATGAGAGATCGAAGAGCACCATAAAGACCTACGAAAGAATCTCATACACTTGGCGAGGACATTCAACTCATCCAACACCATCCGCCCTGATGAATCCTACAGTGATGCAAGACCTTCTTTTCACCCGCTATGCTCCATAAGGGTGAGTGACATGATTTTGCGCCTCCGCACCCGTACCCGACTCCTCAGACCCTCATCGCTAGAGCCGACGACAGGATCCGGGTCCTCAGCTGCCTGGAGGTACCTGCCCTGGACACAGTGCTCACCCCGGGACTGGGGGTAACTGGAGGGGACCGGAACTCTGTCTGCGACAACAGAGCCTGCGACGCGGCAGGCTGCTGAGCCTGCGTCACCACAGGCCGCTCTTTTGCGCGGGAACCAATCCCGGGGGTACCCTGCCGCCACTGCCCGCGTAGCCGCCCAGGAAAAACCATATGGCCCGGCAATCGCCTAAAGGCAATTCGAGGGGGGGGAACGGTCAGAGGTTGTCACACACCCCTAGTGTCTCCCGGGTTCTGGCGGGTACCCAAACCCTGGTGGAGGTGTGGCTGAACCCGTATCCAAGGGCCCGCACTCCGAATCCAACCCTGTGCCGACTGCTTCCCGTACCGACAGCCTGCCAATTGGACCCCGAATACACGCCATGACCCACCGGGATCATGCCTGCCCCCCCCCTTGTTGGCCAACCCAGGTTTGGCAACCCACGGGGGGACCAGCAAGCGAAGGCTGACGCAGCCGCGGCCCCGAAGCCCATCGCCCCCCGTACCCGCACCCGCAGGCTGAGACCCCATCCCAGGGGACGTGGATCCCTACCGCAGGCATGGTCGAAGTCACGGCCGTAGGCGCCCCGCAAGCGGTGCGCCCCGTCCGCGACGCTGCGGTGACAGCGGGTTACCGCACCGATCGTCGGTCCCGGTACCCACCCCGCAGGCATTGGCGCGAACGCCCCCGCCTGCGGGCCGGCCCGGTGCCCACCCGCAGTCAGAGGCCGCAAGTGCGCCCCGCCGCGGGGACAGCCCCGAACCCAGACAGGGTAGGTACCACCACAGCTCCCGCAAGGGAGCCGCGGATGAACGACGGCCGGACCAGTGCTCAAGCTCGCACCAGCCCCGGAGGCCGGGGGGCGAGCACTGCCTGCAGCATCGGCAGGGTGCAGTTGCCTGCCCTGAGGAGGCACCATCCCCGAAGGGAGAGCGCCAACCTTCGCCTGGCTAACCTCCCGCCCCGAAGGAGGAGGCTCAGCTGAGCCCGAAGCTACCGCCCGGTCCGATGGGACCTAGGCCGGCTTCGGATGCAGCGCCTCCCCGAAGGGGAAGCACCGGCCCCAGCCCGGTGAGCTTCAAGCCCCGAAGGACGAGGCGTAGCCAGGCCTGAAACCACCTTAGCCCATACGGCTGTGACTGAGGCAGCTCCAAGTGCGCTCCCCACGGCGGGGTTCAAGCCGGAGGGTGATCCCCAGCAGGAGCGCTGGCAGCCTAAGCCGCCGCGGTGGTGTTGGTTGCCACCACCACCGGGACCGAGCGCCGCTGCAGTGCTCTGGGGGAGCACCAGCAAGCCGCCCCTTCTCCGACAGAGCGCCGCGCCGTGTCGACCTGCCTGAGGGAATTCCACAAGATAACTCCCGTTCGCGCCTCGATCAAGTCCGGCAGGAAAACCCCCCCCCCCGCCTCCCCGCTTTGCCTACCATTAGGACAGGCAAGGGGACTCCCTGGTACACGATCGAGGACGCCAGCAGGCCGGGTAGGGACCCACCCACAACAGATTGAGGCGGCTCCCCCACGGAGCATGCTTAGTCATTGAAAGCGTTAGGCACGCCGAACCTTCAATGTAACTCAAACACAATTGTCCTTCTCAAGGACTGAATTTACAACAAGATTCCTTCAAGAGAAGGACACAATAAGAAGAATTAAAACAGCCCAAACAAATAAGGAATGATAAAATACCTAAGGTAACGACTGGCTTCAAGGATGGACTTTGAGGTGATTACGTGACTAGCCTAGACGCTGGCACCAAAGGGCCGGCTTGATCACGAACTAAATTTAAAGAACGCCTTACCAATAAATGAAATCGTTTAACTAATAAAGATACTTCTATCGAAATGGTCTGGACCTCAATCGGATTAGCTTGGTCTGGACACAAATCTGTGAGGCACACAAAAGAATTGGAGTAAGTTACTATGACCCTGAACACTGGTAAAGGCTAGCTGAATGCTGCTCAGTTTTCATTAAATACACACCTAGTAATGGATTTTTAGTCGAAGTAATTTAAAAAACTGAAATAAAAGCCAAAGCTGTTACAGGTACGGCCTCTCTCGCCCAGGAGAGCTTGTATTAATGCCGTCCGAACAGTAACAACATAAGTGGTGTACCCCACCGAACCAATCAAATGGACTTCCAAGTAGTTTTATAGTTTATAATGGTTAAATTTACCGGGTTCCGAATTTGGCAGACCAAATCTGGAAACTGCGGCTTCAGCGGGAATCCTGGCCATAAGTTCGCCGCAGATCGCGATCCCAAAATCCCCTAAAAACGGACTCGTACATAGCTAACGGTAACTTAGAGTTTTCACCCTAGTCCGGGCCGAACAAATACCAGCAAACCTGGTGAATTTCTACTCGAATCGGAAGCTAACAAATACCTCTCACCGGTCAGTAGAGCACCAAAGGGAAAGAGGACGGCATTATGGGATCGCCGGTGACGTCAGTGGTATGACGTCGCCAGGGATCGCCTGAATAGAACTTTGTGTATATTAGTTTTTTGGGGTCATCTTGTGCACCAAATATGATGCAATTTGTTATATCGACATTGGAAACCCTAAGGAGATTTCAATAATGAGGGAGTTTTATCCTGAACACTTGGAAACAGCCATATTGGTAAAGAACACGCCATATTTGGTAAAGACACACCATATATGGATTATGAGGGCATCTGCTAATTTACTCACTCAAATACGGTTTTTTGACATGCTTTGTAATGAATCACGATTTGGGTTTCCATTGAAGTGTTTGCTCGCTGAGCCAACATCGAGCTGACAAGGAGGTATTTTACTTAAAATAGCGAAAATTTGTCTACCAAGCAGAACTGTGTCTACCAGCCGAAGCTCGAAGCGTTTGTAGGATTCGCGGAACGTTCGTTCCACGAATCCAAAAAACCTGTGTACTCCAAGTCTTCATCATATTGTTTCAGGTTATCACTATTTCAATTAGAGGTATTTATTTTGGCCCTGGAAAAGCCCCAGAAAGGACACAAAATAATAATGTGGTTAACTGGACTTACTTTGTTTCAAATGGATGCTTCCTCAGGTTGACTGGTGATTTTTAGCAACTGGTTGATGACCTGTGATGGCAAAAGGTAAAATTCTCTCAGTGTGTAAAAGAAAACATTCAGGATTATCACTATGTATGGCTTACAAACTACAATCTTGGAAAAAATTAGTTGGAACACCTAACACGATTGTATTAATACTTGCCGTGATCACATCATAGGTCCCTAACCCAAAAGTCACAGTTCAATTGCAAGCCTGAACCTTCCATTCGACCTTTAATTCCCTTCCCCACCCCCATCATCTCAATGTTGGGGTGTGCCTGGGGTGTGCCAAGGCTGCTGACGACATTGTTTCGGGGGAGAACGGGGGAATTTTTTTTCAAACCTACCACAAGTGTTCCAACAATTTTTTCCAAGATGTAGGTTCAGTACCTAGTAGTGACCCTGATGAATTGAGCAGACTTAAACAGAATAAAGTGCAGAATTCTGAACTTCTAACATGGCAAGGTGATCGAACATGATGAGGTCATGTGCTGTATACTTTTTGGACAAATTGTGAATATTAAAGGTGCATTTCGTGATTCCAGCACCTTCTGTTTTATTCATGGTTCACTAGATATCCCTGAGAAAACCTTATTCACGAAATTTGAGTTGATCCCGATCTTGCGGTTTTGTGTTATGAGCAAATGCCTGTTTCCCACGGTCCCATAGGCCACTGTACTGTAATTTCTGCCCGTTACGGACAGAAAATACAAAATTGCGTATTTCTTACAGATGCAACCAAATTTGCATGTAAGATTTGGTACACATGGATTACTCTTAAAGCTAACGGTTAGGATGATATAAAAATCTCAACTTTTTTTAGGTAAGTCGGGGGATGAGGTTGTGGATCACAAAATGCCCCTTTGAGCTCATTTGAAGAAAAAGCATTAATCCTCTCTACATACTAAACCGATTTGACAAAAATTAATCCACTCTAGAGTTGTGGGGCCATCTAATTAGGCACCGCCCGTCCCATGCCCATCTGCGGTATAACACAATTTTATTGAAAATATGCAGATGAGCTCATTAATATTCACAACCTATCCAACATGACATGACCTCATCATGTTTGTTCACAGTGCCATGTTAGTTCATTGAGTAATAGGTTTAGTCTGTAGAGTGAATTAATGTCTTTGCATTGTTCCATATCCAGTTTATATATATATATATATATATATATATATATATATATAATATATATAACATTTGTGGAACCAGGTATATCATAGGCATTTGGGAATGCGACGGCCATGTTAATCGGAGTGCATTTAAGTGCCGCCGTCTTTTGTGTAGATGGCATTTTGGCATGTTGACATCTGTGCATATTGTGTCTAGACGGTCAGTTATGCCGACATCTGCGCATATATAGGTATTGACGGGCTTTAAATGTCAACTTTTGCACTATAATAGGATAGATGGTCAATTTGGCATGCCAACATTTGCGAACATAATAAGAACCTTTAGCAGCTTTGGATTGGCATAATTCTTTTATTTAAAGGCATGTTTTTGTTTTTTCAATGCGAGATAGACGTATTTTGGTCATTCGAGAATACAATTTCTGCCTCGCAGGTCCTTTTGGTGAAGCGGTCTCAAAATGTAAAATAAGGCCCTAGCAAGCTATATTTTAGCCAACGTGGAAATATAAGACTTCGTGTTGTAGGAAAATAAACTACAACCTGGGTTATGTGCAGTATTTTTCCCTGGTCATTGGCAATAGCAATTTAGCAAACAGGTTACTATGCCATCTGCCTATCCTTTGACCATGGTACGGGAATACAATCATCCCTGCCTGGACAGGTGTCTTATGGCCAGAGTTTGTGTGACCGGCTGTTGGAGTCAAGAGGCTTAATGTATTCTGAATCTGTGAGTATAGAATTACTTTGTATTAATTTAAAGTAATCTTGGTTGATGTTGTCACATAAAAATGTGATACTATCAAATTTTGATCTGTTTAGGGGAATTGAGTTATAACTGTTAAAGTCACGAATTTGCGGCAAGATTAAGTTGGCCTAAAATAAATTGAAAATATTAATAATCATAAGGTCCGTGCATATCTCCATTGGTAACGGAATTTCTTGTCTACGATATAAATGTTTTGGCATAAAATTTGGGTAAAATAGAATGCATTTTAAAATTGTTTCTGGAACATGGTAGAATTCTTTGTAAAGAAACGTGCAAGTTAAAATGTTTATTTGACGGTAGACTTATGGTATGGTTTTTGATATTTACATTCCAGTCTACCATGTCCTGATTTGTCGCTGGGCGATTCCTTTTTTCCGATTGGGGCTTCACTTTGAGTTGCATTTACATCTATATGATAGGGACGACTTTGAAGATAAGTTCGCTGCTGCTGATGATTAACAAACTTTTTGGCATTCACCATAATTCAAACAATATTGAACTGTTGTCATTTAATGCCATGAACTTGACTGCAACACATAGTGGACTGACGAACATTAAAATCTTAGTAAGATCAATTACAAGCACGTAAATGTATAAACAGTTATATTGTGTGAAGGGTGTTTTATAAGGTACGTTTAAATCCTGATACCTTTATGAATTTTACACGGTATAAAAGGCGTCTCAGACAATGTGAACAAATTCTAATCAGTCGGGGTTTCATGGGGGTGTTTCCATAAGGTGACACCCTTCTTTTCTGAAACCACACGGTTTATGTGGTTTATTCCGTTAAGGTTTCCGAATTCATAAGGGTGTCAGAAAGAAGGGTGTCACCTTATGGAACACCCGTTTCGTGGTGAAGCAGCTGTGTAAAATACCCAGTTTATAGTTGTAATCTTTGGAAATGAGCTGCTCATGATATCTTTAGTTTCAGAAATCTCAATTAAAGCAACCATTATAATATTTATTAATATTATATAACTTATGAGTTGAAATTAATGTAGAATGGAATTAGAATTTGGAATATCCTGAGAAAGCTCAGCAGAATAATTGAGTTTATTTTGAATAGTTTAAAAACAACGCTATGTCTGGAGTACTTTTCCGTTATGTGTCTAGTATCTGGTGAATGTGCTTAGTTTGTCATGGGATGTTTGGTAAGGTGACATCTGGTCACATGGACATATTTTATGGCAAACTCTGAAGGTTTATCCTTCACATTGGTACCATATTTGACACGTATCAGTGTGTAATAACGTACGGCATTGTCAATATGCATAGATTCAACCCTTAGAAATTGTGACTGTTTCTGCGTGTTGCAAGTAGCCCGATTAGGAGATGCCTTGCACACAGCACGCTGTATAATGCTCATTAATTATATCCGATATTTGTCCGAGTCTTTGATCTGCGCATGCTCGGATTAGTGAACGAACATTCATGTGGCTTCAACAGGGATGTTTTCATCGTGCACATGGGGGCGGATTTGAACTGCAGGGAATGTTGACGAGAGCATTAGTCAATAGTCATTTGCCTATTGTATTTGTGCAAGCTCATGCAAAATGACTAGTCCTAAAGGTAGCCTGTATACATGCAAGGGTACCACCCACTGCCACAGAAAATCAATGTCAACTTGTCAAGTCAAAAAAATTCCCAAGTACATGTAGACAGAGCAAAATGTTTGCTTCTTTTTCTCTGAAAATTACGAAAGACTGCAGTAATTACTTGCAATATACATGTTCTATACTGAAAGGAGAACACATGTAAGGTAATTTTAGCAGTATAGGGTACTCCAGCAATCCTGGAACTTTGTGATATGACATCACTCTTTGGCTGGAAAAAATGCCAAATTTCCCGGGAACACTATCAAAATTTCCCACCAAGATTGCAAAATTTCCCATTTAATTCTTATGTATCTCTTTATTTGCATGGCAAAATTTCCCTCCAAATAGGAAGATTTCCCTGGAACCAGGTTCCCAGTTCCCGCACTTTTTCCAGGCATGCTGAGTTCTTTGGTCTCTTTATTTTTTGTACAGCAGTGTGAAAACGCCGTTGACTCACTATGAAACTATAACACTGAAAAATACACTGAAAATCACAGAGTAACGCTGAAAACTCTGAAAATCTCTGAATTGCCTGACAAAAGGAAAAGAGAGTACCTGAAATTTTTTCAGTCAGGGTTCATAGGTGCTTCAGTTGCTTTCAATTATTTTCAGTGTTGTATTGTTAACTATAATGAGCATCGACCTTGTACTGGATTACCATAACAACTAGCCAGGTCAACTTCTATGAGTCCGTGTTCAACGAGGGCTCCTAAACTTAAAGTTTACATCGTATTTTATTTTCGAAGTGTTACTTGTAGTTAGTGCCCGTGTGAACGCACTCGTGGTTTAGTAACTTAAGTTTACTCGAAGTTTTAAACCATAAGATTTCTTATGGTTTATTCGTGGTTAGCGCACTACCCCTGTTGAGCGTCAAAGTGTACGACTTTTTACCGGCGTGTGGACAGGCGTATCAACAACTCGAAGTTTAGTGTGACCTCGCCCATGACCGTAGTTTGGGTCGCGATGCCGGTTGCCATTTAATTCATAGCGACGGACTATACCTTGGTTTTAGTACACTCAGACTGGCAGTTAAAAAAGATAAATTTTCAATACATTTTATAAATAATCGTGCACTGACCTTACACTCTGACAATTATAATAGGCCTATATACATTATAGTGACCTAGCCGTTTCATTAGTCTATAGCAAGCTACAGCGTCCTATTTGAGTAAGGTTGAAAATATTTTATTTGATTCCCCATCCAATTTTCATCGGCTCTCGCTACTAAATAAATGTGGCTGCCATTTTATGCAAGTGAAGACATACGATGCACATGCATGGTTGGTAAGACCGACAGCAGTTACGATAATCCCAATTGGTTAAGAATTACAATCAAAGTAACTAATTGATTTTTTTAGCCATCGCTAGACCTCGGCAGTAGCAACAAAAGTCAATGAAAAGCGCGATGTAAGTGGTTGAATTTCGTGAGAACATTGTTTATTAATGATATTATAAGAGACAGACAGTGATTGACAAGTCATGAAGTCACCAAAGTGGCGATTTTGCCGAATGTTTTTACGGCGCGACTTACCACCAATTATATATTCAAACAGGATTTTTAAGACTTTTAAACGTTTTACATACCCAAAAAATATAATATGTAACAACCAGGGATGCTGTTAATAACGCTCTTGATTGTAGGTTTAACAGCACCGGTAGGCCCTATAGAAGATCATAACGGTCTGCTCTTGCTTTCTTTCGAACCGCTTCGAAGGGCCGTGCCCGTGTTGTTTTTTTCCTAGTTCCTAATGCAACCCTAAATATACGATCAAAACAGAAGCATACTTTATTCGCATATACACCCATTTTAAAACGTTCATCAAGGTAGAAAGAAGCCCCTATTTTACGCCTCCATTCGCCATGATTTCCTGTTGTCGCGTGTATTTTTGGGCTCTGCAGTGGGTCACCAGTAGCAGCGCCACTATACTTCCGGTTCTTATCAACAAGTCAGCAATACCTACTCATCGATTAACTTTCCACGTTGTCGGTGATAAAACCCGTGTGGACGCCTGTCGAAGTTAACGGATAAATTTTATTATCGATGTTGGGTTATCATCGATGATTACGCTCCGTCCTGGGGAACATGACTATGGTTATATTCAGTGTGATTAGGGATTCTCAGAGAGATTAACAACATTTTCAGTGTGATTATGAACTAGGCTTATAGTTTTCAAGGCATGTGTCAGTCCCAATTCGTGTGATCAAGGTACCGGAAGCATCGCAGCATTTATAAATTGTAAAAAAAAAGGTTGTTATTTTATTTTTGTATATTTTAACCATTTCAGTGGTGTTTTCAGTGTTGAATTTCTTTCATTTTAGTTTCAGTGTATTTTTCAGTAATTTTCACGATTTTCAGAGTTTTTCAGTGGTGCAGATGAATTTTCAGTGGTATTTTTCAGTGTTATAGTTTTCATAGTGACTACCCCGGCAAAACGGCGCAAAATATAAACAAACTAAAGTTTAAAATAATGCAAGCGGCGGAAGTGACATGCCTCCAGAGTTCTTCTATACACGTTGTGATTGAAATCCGATTATCTTCATGTGAAATTTCAATTTCGTATACATGAATTGTAGTGGCAGTTTGTGACTCCTATTGCCATGTTAAAGTGTGTTGGGACTACCAAAATTGTCCGAACATATTTTCACAGTTGAATATTCATTGTATTTGGGTGAATGCTGTCTGACTATGCATACCACAAGTGTACCACTTCCTGCATTTTTCTTGCACTAAGTACTATAAAAAAATACCGTTAAAGCATATTATGCAAATTTTTTTTAAGGGGCCCCATTTTTCAAAAATTGGAGATTTTTACACGGTTGCATTCGGTAACTGGTAGTAAAACTATACCTGTGAAAATGTCTATGTGTCACAACCGAAGGAATTTTTGTACTAGAATAATTAGTTCGGGGATCCCGATGATAATTCAAGGGATGCTGGAAACGGCCGCCTTCAAATGTTGAAATAGCCGGGAAAATAGCGCCATACGTGTCTACGCTCATCCATTAGTTAATAGTTCTAGCAAGTCCAGTGAGTTATTACTAGAGGTGACACTATTCTCATGGACGGACATTAAATTAGCATTTCCAGCTCGGCCGGGTTTAAGTACAACGGGGGATCCCCATTGTAATTCCAAAATCGAAAATTTTATGATAATACGCATTTTTTTTTTTGAGCACTGCTGGTCGTTCACAAGGTGTTGTTTCCTAACAATACCAACATAACTGTTGCCAAAATACAAATTTTGAAACTTGGGGGGGGGGGGGGGCGCTCTTAAAACTGTGGCTGTTATAGTCTTTAATTAGGTTATTTGCAGTTGTATTTTTGCAAGCGCAATGTCAATGACTATTCCCATAGTACCTGATACCTCGATCAAGTGTCCACCTAGTTCTCTGCTAAGCATAAATCACATTATGTCTTTAACATGTTGTCATTAACGGATGTGGAGGTCTGCAAATACATACGTAAATACCTTTGCCTGTTAGCCTGTGTTTCCAGGCCAATTCAAGAGTCAACTTTTCACACTGCACACTGCATACGAACAAATATCACAAGGCAATTCAGATCGAGTTGATATAGTGTTGCCTTATATAATATATTACCTTTTTCAGAGAGTTAATACTCCAAATTTTCTCGAAAAACAGTAGAAATTCCTATTTTATCGGGGAAAAACCTTTCCCGTGCAATCTGCCTGAAAACCGCCTGATAAATTTTACCTTTGTATCCGGAAGGGTGCCATACCGGTACCACTGGGACCAACTAAATCCCTGACCTCTATACGCGCGCGGCCGTTCACAATTGCTGCTATTCACTTAAGCCGTCATTTTTGTTTATGTACTTTTCAACGAGGGGCTAGGCGCAGGTACTTACTGGGAGAAACAAAGGAACATTAATCTTGTTGATAAACAAACGAACTCGTGGTGACCCGTGTGACGTATTGCATGACCGCTGGTGCCTTGTCGATTATTGTCTTCCCGCATGCGTTGGAGCGCTGAAGTGATTGTAGTCGCATGTTGTTTCAAATTTTGGATCTTATATTTCTTTTGAGTTGTTTTCACATATGTCAATCGCCTTGTAAATATGGTGTCAACTTGTGATTGATAGTGAAAGCAGGGATTGTTCGCCTTTTGTAGGGTATCGATATCGACAAAGTTGAGGTAGTGACAGGCAAAAGGTATTACTAGTAATTGCAGATCTCCACATCCGTTAATGACAACTGTTAAAGACATAATGTGGACTGGAGTTATGCTTAGCAAACTAGGTACCACCCATTCCACAGAAAATCAATGTCAAGTCAACAAAATTCCCAGTACATGTAGACATAGCAAAATTGTTTGCTTTTTCCTCGGAAAATTACGAAGAACTGCAGTACGTACTTCTTGCAATATACATGTTTCTATAATGAACATGAAACACTGTAGGTCATTTTAGCAGTATATGGTTGCTTCCAGTAAAATCCGGGACTTGGTGATATGACATCAGCTTTAGTCTATATAACAGCATCGTGCGATAACCCCATTGACTAAACCCCGCAAAACGGCGGCAAATATAAAACCAAACTAAAAGTTTTAAATAATGCAAAAGCGGGGCATTGACATATACCCCAGCTCCAGAGGGTGCTCTAGAAGTACACTTTGTGATTTTAATCCGATTATCTTCATGTGAATTTCAATTTCGTATACATTGAATTGCAGTGGCAGTGTGTGACTCCTATTGCCATGTTAACGTGTGTTGGGACTACCAAAATTGTCCAACCATTTTCACAGTGAATAATTCATTGTACCTGGGTGACATGCTGTCTGCCTGCCTACCAAAGTGTACCCTTCCTACATTTTTCTTGCACTAAGTACTATAAAAAATACCTTTAAATCATTATTCTTACCTGTTTTGATGAGTATTTGTAGAGTTTAAATTTGGAGCCCTTCGATATTAGAGTGTTGACTGCTGGTAGATTTTATTAATATTGCCAGTTTGTTTACAAACAAACCTAAACTTCATGCTCTGAAATACAGGCAAATAGAAAACATCACCAAATTTACCCTTATTTTTAGAAAATGTACTTATTTGTGCTTATGTTAATATATTTTTATTACAAGCTACATTGTTTATCTTAATTTCAGCATGTTTTGAAAAAAATTGAAATGAAGGAAGTAAGGCCATATGCCTAAATTAAATAAATTCCTTCATGAAAGTGTTGCCTATTTTGGTTCCACTACCTTCTTGCAGCAACTGCATGGTGATCCTATGTGTCCGTCCATGGGAAAATTTCAATCCAGCATATTGTGCATGATGTTATGCATACAAGTTATCTAAAATCAGGGAAATAAAATAATTCAGTGAAATTAGTGTGTGTTTCTTTAGGATTTGGAGTTCTATCAGAGTTTTGGGTGCTTAATTTAGGATTTTTTTATCCACAATCAAACAGAGTCCCAAAGTGTGTAGTGGAAATTCCAGTCTATATTTAGAATCCACCAGAATGGCTGTATCGTGCTACATATACTGCCCGTGGGTGTGTATAGAGGTCAGTGTGTGTGTGTTACAGGACGTACCCAAGGTCAGAAAAGCAACCTCCAGTGGTTCATAAAAAGTTCTATAAAACAAAATTCACAATGACCATTTGTAAGAAGATTGACTTGACCAAGATGTAAATTCAAAACAATGATTTTAAAGGTCCATGGCCCGATCGCTAATAGCCTCGTCCCCAGAAGCCCAGATTTTACCGGAAGTGGTCAACTTTTTGGTATCAGAAGAAAGCTACTATTTTTCTCATTTACCCTGTGAAATCTCCGGGTCAAAGGATGTTTGGTTTGGAAGAAATGAGCGAAAATGTACACCAATTTGGTCGACCAATATTAATTTTACACAGTACTATATGGGGCTCACGAACTCACGTTTTCTGCTCTCACATGAAAACGCATTGAAATATCGGGCCGAAACTTTACAGGTGGGGTTTTTGGGTGAAGGCCAATCTATCAAGATGAAAACTTCATATCCTTAAATCGGGCCATCCCCCTTTAATACATAAATGAAATCTAATCAATCATCAACCACAAAATACAATATTAACAATGCACAAAGTTATTATAATTATTCTTACCTACTTAAAAATCAAATTAAAACACATCATCCCATTAATTTCAAAGTTCTTGTTGGGTGCGCACCACTCTCTGTAGAATCATTTTTTTTTTTTTTTTTTTTAAAATTGGGGGCGCTCTTCAAAAAATGTGCTAATATTGCTTTAATTTAGGATTTTTTTATCCACAATCAAACAGAGTCCCAAAGTGTGTAGTGGAAATTCCAGTCTATATTTAGAATCCACCAGAATGGCTGGATATCGTGCTGCATATACTGCCCGTGGGTGTGTATAGAGGTCAGTGGGTGTGTGTTACAGGACGTACCCAAGGTCAGAAAAGCAACCTCCAGTGGTTCATAAAAAGTTCTATAAAACAAAATTCACAATGACTATTTGTAAGAAGATTGACTTGACCAAGATGTAAATTCAAAACAATGATTTTAATACATAAATGAAATCTAATCAATCATCAACCACAAAATACAATATTAACAATGCACAAAGTTATTATAATTATTCTTACCTACTTAAAAATCAAATTAAAACACATCATCCCATTAATTTCAAAGTTCTTGTTGGGTGCGCACCACTCTCTGTAGAATCAGGTCCACATATAAATCTTGGCGACATATTTCTTGCTAGTACAGTTCAGTAGTTTCGCGTTATCGCAAAAGTCCTTTTAGTCTTGACCGGCTGATTAATTTGTCAACTTGTAGACTTGGAGAAAAACTGGAAGTATTACTGCAGCTTAATAGTCCATACAGGTACTCAGTGCGTTAAAGGTGAACGTCACTGGTAAAGAAGAAAGTCCTGCTGGAATGTTAATGTTAACCTTTGTTTTTCCAAAGGCACCAAATTTTGTGCAGCTCTGACAATTCTGACAACTTTCCAGAATTATAATAAAGAACATAAGATTTTTATAAATCAAATGTTATGAAAGTTCTCCACCTTCTGTTTGAGAGGTCTACACTCGCTGAAATCTCTTGTCAACTGGCAAAGAGAAATGGCTTGCAACAGAATTTGTCCTTAGCAAATTTCCCATGATGCAACAAAACATGCAAAGACAAGTCAAAATTTCACAATCCTTTTCATTCGCTGAAACATGTTCGGAGGAAATCCACAATCTTCCACATCCTGCACCTGATGGTTTGACATAGCAATTACACAAAGTCTATTGTTCATCAACAGGTGTGAAATCTTGCTTCCTCTAGGTAAACAAAGAACCTCTATATTCTCTAAATGCAAAAGAGTGAATTTCACTCTTTTTGGAGTGACTACAGGGCCCACTCTAAAAAGAGTGAAATTTTACAGCTTTCAAATAATACTTTTTGGGTCAAATTTACTCTTGATAATTTAACAAATGATAAAATGATATCATTTTGTCAATTATCAAGATCAAATTTGACCCCAAAAGTGTTCTTTTTAAGGTATGAAATTTCACTCTTTTTGGAGTGGGCCCTGTAGTCAATCCAAAAGAGTGAAATTCACTCTTTTGCATTTAGAGAGTACAGTTCTTAGAATGGAGAAGATAAGACACTGTGCTCCTATTGTCATCTGACTGCGAACATCTTCTGACATGTTCTTACTCAGGAAGTTCTCACAATCTAGTCCATTTAGAAATAGGTCAATCAGACAAGTCATGCTTATTGCACAACACATTGCAAGTTTCATATTAATATTTTCCAGTTCTCACTCATAATTTATCGGATTAAATTTAACATGATTTAATAAATATATACAAAAAAATATTCAGGAGTCTGTCACAGTGTGATAGAGTATACAAATATTGACTGCATGAAATGGAGACTTTATGGGATAGTTGAGAGAAAATACTTAGTGGAGTGGCATGTTGCCTTGTACAAGTTCCTGAACAAAGAGAGCTAAAAGAGCATTCAGTAATTTATTTCTTGTCATTAATTTTTAATTATTATTAGAGGCACTATCAGTGATTTGCTAAAATTTAAAAAAAAACAACATAAAAACTCAAATTTTTGCATATCTTGCAGACATTTTGGTGATTATGATAACAAGTAAAACTATACTAACACACCCTATAAGTGTTAAGTCTGAAGCATAATGATTTCGTTGGGGAACTAATGCTAGGGACTAGTTTTCTGGCAGTCTCTCCCATTGAAAAATAGCCATTTTGTTCATAAAGTCTGTCATAAAAATTAAATATCTTTCCAACAATTTAGATCTCAAAGAGAAGGGTATTTCAGAATATGCTCTTTCTATTAAACGTTTCTGATCTTGCAAATTTAGTCCAGGAGAGTCATGTTTCTACATAAAAAACTGTTATAATGCAACAAAAAAAAAGGTAAAGGGTAAAGGGGACGGACCTGTATACACAGGAACGGAGTGCCCATCTCTCTTTCGAAGCGATTGGGCCAGACTCCACCATATAATGTTGCTGTAGGGGGATCGCCACACCTCCTCTACAGCGAGTCTGTTACCTTCCCAACATTGAATAATGCCGGTACTCATTTATACACCTGGGCAGAGAGGAGTAATTTAAATCGCCTTACTCAAGGGCGAAACACATTGGCCTCAGCGGGGCTCGAACTCACAACCTTTGGGGTGCGAGTCGGGTGCGTTATCCACTGGACCACATGTGCCCTCAATGCATTGGATGTAATGCTTTCCCATTGAGAAATAGCAAGGTGTTTTTGCATTAATCTATCATAAAAGTTAAATATCTTTTCGGACAATTTAGATCTCCTACAAAATGGTATTTCATGGTATGCTCTTCCTATTAAACATTGAAAATGTCTTAAATTCAGTCCCAGGGAGTTGCGTTTATACATATAAAATCTTTTAGAATTCACTTTTTTTTTACAATGCTCAAAATCACCTAATTTTTTATAGCTGCTAGCTGTATATTTTTGAAAAATACAGATGTTGGCATCCAAAGGGTCCAAAACAAAGAAAAGGAATCCAATAAGGACAGAATCATATGTTTTAGTCATTACTCTCTGTATGGATGCTTACTACAACACATAAGGCGTTTTTCTATTGAGCAATATTTTCCGGATCAAACCAGGTAAAGGATTAAAACTGGTTAATAGAAAATGACCTTCTCTGGTATTTGCTACTTTTTACCGGGGAAATTCTCTCTGGCAACCATCCTTGTTTTGGAAGGATTTTTACCCGAGAACATACCGGATCACGTCAATAGAAAAAGACCCCGCTCCGCATCAGTGCGCATGCAGTAGAGAAACCGGAAATTGGCTGGGTCACTGAAGCAACGGCGCGGCTTACAATTTAGATCAACAACACACGGGTTGATGTATGGAGCAGCGAAACAACTGTATAAAGTGCCATTAAAATACGCCGTGCTCGTTGTGTTCTATAGCGTAATGCTTGGTGCTGAAGTAACTAAGCATCTCGCTTAACTGGACGTCAAATTTTTGGGCAAAATATTGTGAATCAACAACTTACTATTACAGAACTGTGCTATCATTCCCGGGAACGGGGTCAATCCACAATGCATTGCAATATTGACCCGTGAATGATCTCTACCCGGCAAGTTTCACTTGGGTCACTGAAGTCGGCT